>QFEF01002744.1:0-12780 GCA_003316035.1 Neoboletus subvelutipes
CTATTTCCATGGGAATTGGTGGATTCCTTGCCTCTCAGGCTGAAAGAGACCACTATCGGTTCTTGAAGCGTCACACATCGTCAAGAGTACTCCGCAGCTGCGAAGGAGAAATGGAAAGAGAAGTCTATGCTGTTCTCGGCCCAGTCGGTGTTGATGAACGCACTTCGAGAGCTGTCACGAAATGTTTGCGTGACGTCGAATTTGACACAGACGTAGACGGCAGTGGTCCATCATCCCCAGACGAAGAAACTCAATCTCTTAGGTGGAAGTCCGACGTGGGGTTAACCCCCTTCCTGCTTAGGTTCGGCGAGGGTCTGGGTTCGTTTTTCTCCCCTTTAACAACCATTCTACCGACTTGACTCCCTTGACAGAGGAAGTGCCGACAAGTCGCCTATATGGATCGGCGATTACGATTGGACTTGGATATCTCTTCGGAGGGATTATACCCCTCATTCCTTACTTTTTCTTCACCCGTGCTCATATGGCCTTGATATATTCTTGCATTCTAACTGGTTTCGTACTCCTGGTCTTTGGGGCAGTCAAAGCCAGGGTAACCGGGGCAGGCAAAGGAGTCAAGGGATACTTGTGGGGTGCAGTGAGTACACTACTAGTCGGCGGAGCAGCTGCAGCTGCGGCGTACGCCATCGTTGCACTTCTCGAGGTATGACCAGGAGAGACATTGTATTTTCTTCATGAATTGGTCATTCGACTCCGTTGTTCTCGCAGCTATTAGATATCATTATTGGAGTGTTGTTTTGACCCATATAGACCACATGTCATCATAATTATACCGCAAACTATCCAAATTAATCTGTGGTGAACTTGCATCAAACCTGCAAAACTCGTCCACTACACCGCATGTATTAAGATGGTGGCTTAGATGTTGCCTTGCATGTGTACCGTGGCGTGAGCATCTGCACTAAGATTAATGCTCGGCTATCCAATCGAATGGGGGGAATTAGTCGCTGGGCCTACCGGCCCGCACTACAAGCGAAAATAGATTGCTGCGCCTGGTTCACAGCATGTGCCTTCTAGCACTAAACGAAATTTGTCTGATCCATACGCTCGCTGCCTTGCAAGGCACCTGACCAGCATAGAACGGCGCCCGGAAAGCCAGCAGTTAGCCAGGAGAACAGGGGGATCAAAAGAGGGATGCCTGTGCGCAGTGCACCAAGGCTGTTTCGTTCGACCACTCGCTAGTACGGATGTAGATGCTGGATGAATGAGGCATGTGATTGGAGATACATGAACTGTCAAATTGATTGCTCCGCGTGGGATAGAAAGAAAAATGGGTGTTCCTTGTCCCTTTGCCACCCGCGGCGACACCAATGAGAGTGGCAGTTGCCTTGCATTCGTTCTTGGCTGAGCTGGACAATTCAAGGTCCTGTATTGAATGCGAGAGTATGAATACAGTATCTTGCGCCGACTAAGATGGTCGTCAACGCCGTTCAGAGGGCCACTCGCCGGGTTCACTTTGCCGGTGGACCCCGGACACTGCGAGACTTTCAAGGCTAGTGAGCTAAATTGCTAATCGTGTTCGTTGTCGCCAACGTTGAACACGAGCCGGCTTCAGCTTACAAGGCTCTCAACTTGAAAGTACTACTCTCTCATCGCACAGAGTCTCGGTTAGCGAACGGTCAAAAAGTGTTCGGATCAACCAATCCCTCTGCCTTCGTGGCACAGCGGTTACTTCTCCTTTTCATCGCTTCAATCCCAGGTCGCGGGAGACCTCGACACCTGGAATTTCATCGCCACGATGATTCAGACTTCGGATTCTGCAGTTAACATGCTAGCAGAAGATGATTTTGGGATTACATACTACATAGAGAATGCTCAGCAATTTTGGTCAGGTACGTTTCGTCACACGCTCCATACCTCTTGGTTATCAGAAGAAACTTATCACATCATTTATCATGGCCTTTCCATCGCTCTAGAACTCGACGACATCCTACGTCTTCCGAGCGATGATTCGGCTACATTGTCCATGCTTGATGCTGCACTCCGGAGGTTCGCATCCTTATGCGCTTCTTATCATGGTTAGCTCCCTCTGCTTCTATTGATCCATCTTGTGTTGATCATGATTTTGTCAGCAGAACACTATCTTCAAAGTCCACTCCAACTAGAGCACGCGTGCCAGTTGCTTTTGGATTCCGAGCTTTTCGCCTTTCACTCTGAGAGGATGTGTGAACTTGCGATCGAGGATGTGCAGTCGGTATGTGGGATTATGGCAGTACTGGCCTTGCACAGCTTACACATGTTTGTAGAAAACGGATCCTCACGAACAATTTATCTTATATAGCCTTCTATTGTTTTGGGGCAGACGCCAATCCTCCTTCCTTCGTAGTCACAAGCGATGGCAACCTCTCACCCCACTACTGATGGATCATATCCTAGTCGAGATTGACCCAGATGCCGATGATTCTTATATTGGCACTAATCTCGCTTCTAACGGCGCAGGGTCTCGTGCAAGCATCATTATGGGTCCGATTGCTATAGAAGGCAGGCTCAGGGTGCTTAGTGTCAGACTCCTATACGAAGTCTGTCGGGTTCAGAAGTTCTCGGAGCAAGATTTACGTAAGTTTTTGCTTCTCTAGGTTACTTCGTTCGTCTGGCTGAACACTCTGAGACAGGTGTATTCAGTGATTCGTTCATTGACCATCTCTTCGAGCTCGTGGAGCAGACACGCTTGATGTCAGATGAGACATTCAACTACTCTGTCATCAAATTGATAGTGAGTATCGCGAACTCTTCTTCTGACAGCCATTAACCCTCAACCAGGTGGCGCTTAACGAACAGTTCATGGTTGCAAGCTTAAACAATGCTCCCTCGTCCCAGGGTGGCCAGGGGAAAGTGTCTGAGGTGCGAAATCGGGTACTTGATGTGCTTATATCTCGTCTCGGTTCCAGCAAGACATTTGGAGAGAACATGATATTTATGCTCAATCGTGCATGTACGTCTTACGTGAGTTATTCTTTTATCACCGCTGAAATGTTCTTTAGCTCGTTCTGCGGAGGATCTGTGCATGCAGTTACTCGTGTTGAAGCTACTATATATTTTGTTCACTTCGAAAGCGACCTCGGAGTATTTTTACACAAATGACCTCTGCGTACTTGTCGATGTCTTCTTGCGCGAGTTGGTGGATCTCGATGACGAGAGTGAATCGGTGGGTAAACTTCACACATGAAATTACTGGAAATCGACTCAAATCATTGTAGTTACGCCACACTTACCTCCGTGTTCTACATCCCCTCCTTACAAAGACGCAATTACGGGCCATTCCCTACAAACGTCCTCAAATAGTGATGGCTCTGGAGTCCCTCACGCAGAATGCTAACATCCGAGATATCAACCCGACCACGAAGCGATTGGTAGAACGGTGTCTCGGCGGGGAATGGTGTGTGCATCTGCGAAAGAGTTCGTTCGACAAAGATGCTTTGGATCCACAGGGCAGCTTCCGCCAGGGTAGCCCTAGTCACGACATCCTCGCGTCCACGACGCAAGCTGGTCTACAGTCTCAAGTTGCCACGTCAACAGGCACTGAGAGACGGCACGATGGCGCCATTCCATCCCCGATCAAGCTGAAACAAGTCAAGCCCAGTCGCAGCGTTGAGAATATAAAGCTACTATCTACTAAGCCACCTCCGTCGCGATCGGGCTCCGATGACGTCAGGAGAACAAGCATGGAGAGTGCCACTAGCTTGGGCGTTGTAGCTTCAACTACTACAAATGCGCCAAGGTGGAGAGAGAAGACCGGTTCTATGGACGACGGTTCACTCCTGCAGGAGGTGGAAAAAAATCGGCAACTTAAGCATCACCCCCATCTTTCACCATCACCCGCTTCTTCCGGTTTCCCATCAACTACATCCACCGCCACCCAAAAGGCACGCAGGCCACCCCCCGCTCCTCCAACAAGGCGCAAACCCCCTCCAATACCACTGGGACAGACCCACGGTGGAGCTCTCATCACCGCTATCGCAACCTCCTCACAGTCTACATACAATCAGTTTGGGAATTAAGGGATGCTGTTGTTCTCCTCGGACTTCGGGCTAGGATGATGATGGACGACGTATCTGATTTCAGCCTTTATCATGCGCATCTCCACGAGCATATTTGCACATCATCGGACAGCATAGCATGACACTTAGTCTAATATATCCATTCAAGGTAAATGCTTTCCAATCATCCATCTTCAATATCACTGTCAGGATTAACATCACCCGTATCTTGGAATGATTTTATCTCTGTGGGTGACTCGCTCGATGCCCATTTGATGAACAGTTTGCGTCAGGCCATCCAGTCTGTGCCTATGCACTCTGCCTGTCCTTTCCTCCCTCTCGTCCGTTTTCTAGATTAAGGAAAATGTTCCTGCATTGCATCGAAGACGACGAAAGATCTTCAAGGCACCTGGATCTGCGATCTCGTACAACCTTCTCGGCCCGTTTGACTTCTGCGGTATCGTGCTGTGTCCCTCATGTGAACGCCAAATCACTCTACATTCAAGTGGTGCGGCTCAGGTGAAGTCTAATTTATCCTGAGGCACCATTCGCACAGACCGAGAGCACCAGAGAATAGATCTCGTGAGTTCTTGGCTTGATACGGCTAGTCATTATCTACATGAGATTGGGGGAGAGTGACCGTGGTTGTATAGCCAGCGAGACTTTGGTTTACTGGTGTGAACAACAGGTTGGGTTCGCGCTGAGTTATTAAGGAGATCTAGGAATAATGTCAAGTTCAGCATGATAACGGATGTATGCTAGATGCATTTCCGCTCAGGGATACGTTCCTTTTTCAATGACAATCTCCCAAATGTGGCTAGAAAGCACTCATCTAAAATCCTCAGAGGTTGGACATGGAAGCGACGAAAAAAGGTATTCACAATGGATAGAATACGGATCTGAGCGCTCTGAAACCCAGGTAAGTGAATCTGACGATAGTCGCGGAAACGTTCCTCCATCCAAGGTGGTAGCCAACCGAAGTTCCGAACCAACGCGGGAATGGCCAGGACGATTTCACAGGCCGAGCGTTGGAAACACACATCTATCTCCTGATATCAAACTTCACTTGACAATCCACCCTTACTATATTTTGCATGAGTACTCTCGCGACTATTACTATCTTCATTTCCTCGTGGGTACGTGACCCCTTTGACCGCCTGACAATCGTGAACACGTTGCCGCCGGTCCGGGTTTCGTGGACACGTGGACTCAGGACTGGTAGTAGTCAAGAGACACCTGGCGAATGGAGGTCAAAAGTCCCAAACCAACCCTGAATAGAATGAGCATGAAATTGTTCACCACGCAAGAGAAGGTAGGTACACAACCACGGTTTTCGAAGACAGGAAAACCACGATGTCAGATGCATTAATGCATGTGCATGATGAACTCAGAACCATGCGGGCGGCGGCCAGGGTTCCAAAGGTGAGAGCCTCTGGCAGGTTGTAAAGTTTGTTATGATACCATTAACAGAAGTGTTATCAAATGCTACTCGGCGGGGCGCTACGTACCACCAAGCACTCGCACCGATAGTAGTCGGGCAGCCTCTCTTTTGCAAGTTTAGTCAAACCTCGAGAAGCTTAGGCGCACCACTCGTCATGGTGTCGCCGAGACGCCAAGCTTACGTCTACAAATAGCCCTCGATACAATATTTAAACCAAACAAATCTGAGATGGAAACCTAGTGGCTGTGTTTCACTCAGTCGCCCAGTCCGCTGCCGCCAAAGCGGCCTTGCGCACAACATTAATATTGAACTAACAATCACCTGACAAGGCTTGGCCACGATCGATCTACTGAACGTAGTTAGCCAAATAAATTATTCATTCACACCGCAATCGTCAATGGGTGCAATCTACTTCCGTCAGTTCCCGTTGACGCTAATTGTGATCTTCCAGCCGAGGTTGTTCGCAGCTACACATGGTGGACTACGTTGCGGAAGAAGGCGGGTCGGAAACCCATGTTCTGACGCAATTGGCGTTGTAAACTCGCAACCCCTAGTACCTACACTTCCGCGGACTTGGTGACTATTTTATTTCTGTCGTGCTGTTAGTGCCTGGTTAGGCTCACAGAGTTGTCCAACTCAAATGCATGCTGATAACCCACAAGTAGTTTCAAGCATCCCCCATTCTTAACTGGGCAGTCGTAGCCCCCTACCAATACTGTATATCGTCGCAACATGCCGTGCATTGTACATCCTTTACCGCTCGTTATCCCGGCTTTGAATTAGCTTGGAAGGGAAACTCCAGGTTTGTCGCAATGATGTCGGTCTACTCTCACTCGGCTAGCTACGTACGACAAGTTTTCCATCTCACACCACTGGTTTTTAATACACGCTGCAATCGAAGCCTCATGCAAAACGTGAGTTTCAGTATTTTTATGGCTTTCATCAATTCAATTCAATCCGTGTCCTGGCCACCGAATTTTTGATCATTTATCGATTATCGTGTACTAGGCGAGGCTAACCCAGTGGTATATACATACGTGGTGCTTGCTTCTTCGAACCTCAACTGTTTTCTTCCGATGACTTGGTTTCATTGGTAAACGAGGATTCGTACATGTGTATACTTTATACTCGGATCAAGGAGACGGTCAACTTTGGCCTTACTGTTTCAGGTTCGTTTTGGCTGCGAGTCGTGCCATTTCTACACTTCTCAGCACCTACCATGGCCGGTCTGCGTCCTCTCTGTGTAATTGGGTTCTTGGCTTGTCCTGTTGCTTTGGGTGCCTTGTTATCTACAGGTGGAACACCTGGAGGCCCTGCTGGTTACGACACGTCTCGCTTGGGCCCGCCAAACGCGATATGCACCCAGGAGGCATACGCTTTAAACATCACCAGCACCAACTACATGTTTGAGAATGTGACCTTGAATGCGAACGAGGTATGTCTCTGACCACTTTCCTGTTAAATATGTTCCAAACTGAGTGTTCTAGACGTACATCACGCAACTTTTGCGAGATTTTTTGACTGCTTTCCCGTACCAGTCCAACTTCACGGATACGTATGAGTACGAAATGCAAGATGTATCAGAGACATACTCTATATTTGGCACTCTCTGTCTCCCAGCCAAAGGCGAGAAGAATCCACAGGATATTCAACTGTTGATCCATGGGATCGGCTATGATTCGAGGTGCGTTCACTTTGTTCGTTGCTATTCTGTTCGACTCCTTAATGCTGCATGACCTCCTCAAGTTACTGGGATTTTGCACCCGCCGGGGAGACAGATTATTCTTATGTCTATGCCTCCGCTGCTGCTGGCATTGCGACATTCCGTTACGACCTACTTGGGACGGGTCATTCTGAACACCCGTTTGATGCTTACAATATAGTGCAAAAACCAACTGATGTTGCTATCGCAATCAAGTTTACCGAGATGCTAAGAGCGGGTGAAATTGGTGGCCGTGCATACTCGAAAATTGTTGCGGTGGGCCACAGCTACGGATCAATTCAGACACAGGCAATAACTGCAATAGCACCCACCGCTGTGGATGGGGTTGTGTTGACAGGGTACAGCGCGAATACGTAAGTCGAGTTCATTCATTCTTGGCGAGTTACTGTTGGATATCGGCTCACATTCGTTTTTATAAAACCAGGACGGCACTTCCAATGTGGCTCGCTTCGACAGCGTATACCACCGCATCTTTGATATTCCCTACACGTTTCCCCAATGCCGACATGACTAACGGTTACCTCGTCGCACTTGCGGTCAGCATTCCTCTAGAGAGTGGGGGTGTTAGCTCACCCACTGTATCTTCCAGCCTTGGACGAGCCAACTCAGCTACTGGTACTTCCCATATTACTCGCAAGCCATCGCGGACTCTGCGCGATCGATCGAGCAACCAGTTACCCATGGTGTTCTGTTCACTATCGCCAACAACATTACAGCGGCACCTCAGTTCACCGGGGATGTGCTCGTCGTACGTGGCACCTGTGTGACCGTCTTCGACAGAGATTGACCAAGTGTGCCTTTTTCGCAGGTGACTGGAGACAAGGACTTTGTGTGTTGCTATGGAAACTGCTATGCAGTACCTCCTGGTACAAACTATACGAGCATTCCTGCTGGTGCTCAGGCGCTGTATCCAGCTGCACGGACGTTTGAGGCATATATTCCTCCGAACACAGGGTAAGCATATCTCGTTCTGTTTGTGAGCATCGAGAGCTAATGAGGTGATCCAACAAGACATGTCATCAACTTACATTACTCCGCGTCAGATTCATTCCAATATATGATCCAGTTTGCAGAGATGGTGTTCTCTTCTTGAGGGTTCTATCGGAGGCGTTGTTTTAGTCTCTGGTAGTAACATCGGATGTGAAACCACTCTGTCAGAAAGATCCTTCATATGTAAAGAAAGTTTAGTAGATATCGATAATCGCAGATGTGATTTTACTTGAAATTGGACCACGGAATGCGTATAAGGAAAGATAATCGATGTAATAACAAACAGTTATTGCGATGGTAGGGCCGCATTCCCTTGTCTCCTTACTTGGTCCCTTTACTCTGAATGTCTAACCAGCAATTTCTACCTCCTGATTGGGTTGCAGCCCCATCACTGACCACATGAATCACCGTCTTCGTTATTGCGCAATTTAACAATCCTGGGACTTGAAGGGTGCAACTTGTCTGGGTCGACGGTCGGGGATTATCGACCAGCGTCCATGCGGCCTAGTGACCCCCTACACAAAGGTAATGAGGGTTCAAGCTCGCGGCCACTGGCAGACCGAGCCACAAGTCACATCCGCACCATCTATACGCAGATAATTCGGGCTATTTGTCGAGTAAGTAGTAAGTACTCTCAAGAGAATGTCACCCAAACTGCCCTCGACGCATCGAGTCGACAAACCTGCACGAACTTGGCTTGTTTCCCTTGTTCGATCGGTCACTTTCCGACAGCAGACGTGTGGATCTGGGCGATCCCAGTTGCGTTTTGCGCTGACGTGAATTTTCTCTTCATGATCACTGGACATCACGCTTTCCCATTGCTACGCTCCTTGCATGGCTACCACAGTCCAAGTTCAGAGGGACAGGTAAGACTGGGAATGTATCAGAATATAGATTGCTCTCACGTATCTTGGGGGGAAGGGGGGGATTCTGTCTTGTGTTTCAGTTTGGGGTTCTAACAACTTCCAACAGCTCCTCGATGTGTGATAGGAGTTACACCTTCCTGATGGTGATATCTCCTACCAGGTACTAATGGGCTGAGTCGTTTGTGTGATACAGCTCTACGGCGCTGAGGTGAGTGTACACACTACCTGTATACTCGTTTTCTGCTTCACCAGTGCCACTTCATATAGGACCTGCTCGTATGGGCATACTAGAACGTCGGTAATCCACGCATTTCCCGGATCCATGGCGAGTCGTTCGGGCCATCTGATCTGTTTAATCTAGGCCCGAATTTTACAAGGTTGGAACTATCACTGTGCTTGTATGAACGCCAATGTTTACCTCTTGAAGCAGAATCAAGCTACGAGCGCTGAGAACATCTGATATTGTGAGTGTCGCATTTCACTAGCTCTATGCGTACCCTGCACTATTCGGCCGAAAATGAAGACAACGGTGAAAAGGGGTCGACACGGCGTGGAAATGCACGTGGTGAGCAATGCCCCCCCAAAAAAAGTTGATACAGACTCACATACTACTACTAGACCATCACTATCTACGCAACCGTTTCTTGACTGGTGTATTCATTCCTCCTTCCTCACCCCGGTCGGAGAGACTTATACTTGAAGACGAACCACTCGCCGCCCGCTTCCTCGCTCCTAAGAGGAGGACGTCAGGTGAGGAATTCGGTAACCACAATTCCTCATCTTCATTCCTGTCTTCAGCTAAGCCATCGCTATCAGTATCTCCCAGGTCGTAGCCATCCTTGTCCTCCATGTGTACCTCGAGATCGAGATTGAAAGCCCGACTTTGACTTTGACTCGAGGCTTGACTATAGCTTCTCGAGTCCCCTCTGACCTTGGGCTTCGTAGGCGTCGCTGCGACGAGCGTCACACCTTGCGGGTGCTTGTCTTCCTTCTTCGTTACCTTCTTCGTCTTGGCCGGCGCTTTCGCACTTTCGCCTTCGGGCTGACTCGATGACTGTTGTATGCGAGGTTTGAACCCACGCGACATGCTGACTTCGCGACTGAGAGCCCGTTTGAGAGACGATGACGTCCCGGAAGTAGAGTTCAAGCGCCTTGCAGAGGCATCCTGCGCGAGTGAGATGGACAAGGAATCTGAACGAGATCGCGCGTCTGACATAGTGGTATGAGATAGGACAGAGGAGGAACGCTGGATGGGTTTTGGGTTAGGTTTACCCTTGGACTGGGAGATGGAGGTGGAGGTGGACGATCGGGCGAGTACACGGTTGGGACGTGGATAAGCGACACCAGCGGGTTGAGATCCAGGACTTGATCGCGCGTCGGTGTCGTCGTCCTGGTCTGAAAAGGGCGAATGGGGAAATAGCTTATGGCGCAATAATGCGCACATGTCGGGAAGCGTCGATTTGAATCTGTGGTGAATAGAGGTCTTGATAAACACCAATATTTACGTTCCAGATAGGTGCACTCACTGGCGCTCGACGACATTTTCGCAGAATGTTTGCATCCAATCGTGTTCGTCTTTATCCGTCCGTTTATCAGAACCGTTCATGTTGATGACAAGCTGCCATGTGCAGAGCTTGTCCATGAATGATTCTAATCGGTCCTGTGCGGATGGAATAATGACTTTTTCTCGTTCCTTCTGTCGTTTCTTCTTGGTCGAGGGAACCACGTCATTCGTAGGTATCGTCACTGGAGGTAGTGGGGTGCAAGGTCCAGGCAAGGAAAGCTTGAGGAGATAAAGCAAAATCTGGATTTGTACCCTGTATACGTCTCGTCAAAAAAAAAAAGCCATCCACACTCGGCATCGGCACCCACTCTCGTCTCTCAAGCCTTTGGAGCCACATATTCCGTGACCTTTCCTCAAACATGATCGCGTCTTCGCTGTTGACGCTCACACTGCCTTCTCCAACCTCACCCATCTCGTATCCAAGCGTATACCACATCATGGATTCTTCCGTTTCACCTTCCCCGCCGTCCTGCGCGAGAATTTTTGGGAGCTCTGTGTGGTATTTCGTGACAACGGAACGGACTGAGAGGAGCAGTGGATCCAAGAGCGCATGCAGCGGGTGGGGCGAGTCTGGAGAGCGTGATGACGCGTCTTGGACGCGATGCAAGGACGGGAGAAGCAGGTTCATAGGCATGATCGACTGTGACTGGTTAGAAACGCGAGCACGGCCAAGTGATGATCGTACCTCTGGGAGCCAAAGAAATTGGAGATACGTTCGAACGACGAACTGGTCTGTGGTCTCCAAGTGGAGGTCAGTGAATGGGTAATCTCGAGCGATCGTTTTTTCTTGTGTCGTCGTCCATCTTGCATTGGAGCTTGTGAGCAACGTTACAGGTTGGACAAAAGTCATCGTCGACGCGTGAGACAATCGTATCTCGCGTCTTGCTTATATACAACTTGGAATTCCTTCTACTACAAACGACCTAATAAGCATATCGTCCTTGCAGCCACTACGCCCTCCCTAGCTGCGTGGTTCCGGAGACTCTGCCAGCCCGCTCGAGAGCCTCATCTTGAAGCATATAAGCGGGCCTATAGCGCGCAAACTGTAGTGGCAGTTTCGCGTGACCGTTGCCAGTGACAAGCTTATTTTCCGCTAGACACATTGTAAAAGGGTCGTTAGCGATGACGCGAAAAGAGTCAAGGGTAAGATCGCGGGAAGTGCCCGAGAGATCGGCGGATTCTATGCAGGGCTCAGCTGTGCATGTGCTCTCTGGGTCACTGGCGATGACTGTGAGGTCCTCAAAGCGACCATCCTCTAGTGCGGACTTGGGTTGAGGGGGAGCGGGTGTCTCGGCCATGCATATGGCGTTTGGTTCGTTGGCAACAACTGTAACAGAGGATGGGAACAGATCCAACAAGGCGTCATCTTGGACACGGAGCGCGGGATTCGGAAACGTGTTGTATACCGAACCGAGAGATGTATACCTATTCCCTCTTCTCAAAGAAGTGTCTCTGTTTGTGCAGGTGTGCTTACCCCTGGTCATACAACGAACAGTAAGGCACGCTCAATCGCCGCAAGAATGCCCACACATCGGAGTAAGACCAATTGATGATAGGATTGATACGTTCGAATGAGGGCCAGCCAGCATCCGTCTTATTCTTGTACGTGAGTGTGGCTGCCAAACGTGACTTCGTGTTTCGTCCTGCAGACGGAGGAAAACTCACCACCGTGTGGGTCTGATCTTCTTGTTCCAATCAATATAGCTTCTATTTGTGGATATTTCTCCTTGTAAAGATGTAGACCCTGCCGCATTCCTTCGCCACCTCGAGCCTCCCCAACGGGCCTTGAGAAACCTATAGAACCAACGTAGTCTTCGCTTTGTTTGCGTGCATCAGGTGTCGCCACGCCCGGGGTAACACTTTCGATTGGGAGCGGAACATCTGATTCAAGAGAGCAGGTAAAGAGATCAAGGTCATATGCTCTAGCCGACTCCCGGATGAACTCTTCTAGTTCTCGGAATGGGGAAGGGACGGGGATATAGACGGCTGGGATTGGTTTGGTACTCAGAGGAGTCCGGGGGGCGAATGCCGCGGCGTAGAGATGGAGGAGAACAGTGCCTGTGAACGATTAGCAGAGCCCAGGCGAAGAGAGCTGCGCTACGCACAGTCTTTGCCTCCGTTGAAGCTGATCGATACCTTGTCCGGTCTGAAAGCGAGAGACACGATCTGCATCATGGACATGACCCAAGCCAGACTAGCAC
>QFEF01002762.1:0-20278 GCA_003316035.1 Neoboletus subvelutipes
GCTGAAGGGAACTATCTTCAGTATAGAATCAGATATTGATCTGATTAGATCGAAATAAGATAAGATAAGATAACTTTATTGAAAGTTATTGTGTGTAGGCATCAAGCTGTAACAGAAAGATACCACGAAACTTCCCCCTTCCTGACTGAAACGACCTCAAATGGCCAAAGACCCTAGGTTGCACCTGAACACTTAGACTAGGGAGTGTGAAGAGAAAACTACTGAGTGGCTCTCCTGAGAGGAAGGTAATTCCCAAGAGAACTAGACTGGGGATAACCCAGTCATGTCTCTGGGTTTATATAGCACTCTACTATGTACACATGTGTACTATGGATCTACCAATGTAGAGACAGAGATTAAATACATGAGGTGATACATGCATCAAGCATGAGGAACAGAAATGAAATGAGTGAGGACACAGCATGCTGTGGCAGAATGGAAGAGAAGCCTAACATGTGCTTGACATGAGGCACAGAGATTAAAAGAAGAATAGAAGGAGCAGATATGGCTGTGGGAAGTCATTAGTATATATAAGGATATATTAAGGTATGAAGATGAAACGACCCAACAACTATCTAAATCGTCTTGGGGATGCCGAGCTAAGTCTATGACTATTCGAAGAAAAGGAGTGAGCAAGGTGTGACAAGTACCAAGACTCGAGGTAAAAGTGATCTTTGAGGACTGAAGCCTTTACTGAGTGGATCTCTTGTTGAAGGGGAAACTCCAAGAGAACTAGACTGGGGTTACCAGTGCTAGGACTCAAGGTTTATATAGCAAAACTATGTATGTACATGTTGTGGTCAGATCTACTGATCATACATATGGATATTAAATACATGAAGAATACATGTGTCTAACATGCTATAGAGTCATGTAAAGCACTGCCTTACAATGGAAGAGAAGTTAAACATGTGCCAGACATGAGGAATAGAAGCATAGCTTCTATAATGGAAAGAAAGCCTGACATGTGTCAAACATGTGGCATGGAAATGAAAGACATGCATCTAGCATGTGTGTGACAAATAAGAATAAGTGCACAGCACAGAGATGAAGAGAGAACAACATGAGGATGGGAGTGTGTCTAACACGAGTACAACATGTGTTGTAGATGTCTTGCATCATGGCATATAAGATTGATGATCGAGATGTCATCACATCTAGGGTTTAGAGTCAGGTGATACTAGTCACAAGACTAAGGGGTGTCATGTGATATCAAATCATGTGATGAAGGAAGTCATGTGACACTAGGTCATGTGATGGGTGGCACTCATGGCCAAGCCAGCTGAAGGGAACTATCTTCAGTATAGAGATTAGATTCGATCTAATTATATCTGATAAGATAAGATAAGATAACTTGATCAAAGTTATTGTGTGCATGGATTGAGCCATAACAGAAGAGAGTTCTGGATGTCAAGTCTAGACTCTATGAGAAATGAGTGTCTCTGAGCACAAATGAACCAGCTGGATGTGAACTAGCTCCAGACTAGGGATCACATGATCTAGTCATGTGACTTTGAAAAGATAAGATTAGATAAAAAGAAAAGAAAAGAAATAACTATGTCCCTTTATCAACCTGTGAAGGTTTGGGACCATAACACCGACCCTACAACCATGCCATCAAATTAAAGTATTCTTTTGTGCCAAAACACACCAAAGCATATCCTTTGAACCCCGCTGAGATGACAGCATGCAAAGAATTCATAGACGAGCACATAGCAACAGGGAAGATCACCCCATCAAAGTCTCCTCAAGTCTCTCCATTCTTTTTTGTACAAAAGAAGGATGGGAAGCTGAGACCATGCCAAGACTATTGGTATCTTAATACACATACCATCAAGAACACTTATCCACTACCCCTAATCTCCAACCTGATAGATTGGTTGAAGAGATCTTCTATCTTCATGAAGTTTGATGTTTGATGGGGATACAATAATGTCCTCATTAAACCCAAAGATCGGTGGAAGGCTGCCTTCCTTACTCCATTTGGACTATTTGAACCAGCAGTTATGTTCTTCGGAATGTGCAACTCTCCCGTGACTTTCCAAGCCTTCATGGATGACCTTTTTGGCGACTATATTACAGAAGGGTGGTTAATCATCTATATGGATGACCTCCTGATCCACTCCTCTGATCCCCTAGTCCATGAAGAATGAACAAGGAAAGTCCTCCAACGCTTTAGAGAACACAAGATGTACCTCAAGCTGGAGAAATGTACATTCGCCACTCCATCAGTCAAATACCTCGGAATGATTGTCAGCAAGGACAGTGTCCAGATGGACCCGGTCAAACTGAAAGCCATCAAAGAATGGACCCCTCCTGTAAATGTTAAAGGTGTCCACTCATTTCTTGGATTTTGCAACTTCTACTGCAAGTTCATCCCCTCTTTCTCTGAACTCGCTAGACCACTGCTGGATCTCACCAAGAAGAACCAACCTTGGGAATGGACAGACAAACACCAGACAGAATTCCAACTTCTTGGTGATGCCTTCACTCGATGACCAGTACTAGCCTTCCCAGACCCTAATCAACCTTTCATCATCATGACCAATGCATCCTTAACGGCATCAGGCGGTGTCCTGATGCAATGAGACCCCAATGGAGACTTAAAGCTGTGTGGCTATCTCTTCCAGACTTTTGTCCCTGCTGAGTGCAACTATGATATTTTTGACCAGGAATTACTTGCCGTAATCAGAGGATTAGAAGAATGGCGTCAATACCTTCTTGGATCAGCATTCCCTGTGACAGTTCTTATGGATCATAAGAACTTAACCTATTTTAAACAACCTCGGAAGTTGTCCCGACATCAAGCCTGGTGGCCCTTATTCCTCCAAGATTTTGATCTTGTGTACACTGTTGAACTTGTTATGTTCAATATGGTACACTCTTCATACTTGCTTATCCTATCTTATCTTATCTTATCTTGGAAATGGACTCTTACTATAGAGTACAGTAGACTTTCTTTCTGGTTGTTCTAGACCCACATGTGACTATTGTTCATCATAGGGCTAGACCTATGATGTCATTGTGATGTCATAGATTCCAGACCACTTCTGACATCATTGGCTCTAGACCATGACATCATACCCTTAGCCCTATCAGTCAGCATGACTGATCATGACATCACTTATGATGTCATACCCTTGACCCTATGTGTCATTGGGTATAGGGCAGGTCCCCTTATATTGGGACTCCTCTTTAACTCTATATACAATAGGTATATAGTCTGGGAGCTCTCTCCCATTATAATTAACAACTCTTCTACCTCAGTTTCCATCTGCTTGTTAGCAGATCTCTAAGAGCTTCTCA
Organism: Neoboletus subvelutipes; assembly: GCA_003316035.1. NCBI lineage: Eukaryota > Fungi > Basidiomycota > Agaricomycetes > Boletales > Boletaceae > Neoboletus > Neoboletus subvelutipes. Next base: position 3,307 of record QFEF01002762.1, read on the forward strand.
CAGGCTAGCTCTTTACTTGCCCCTTAGCAAGTCTTGTTAGGAACTCCATTGTCATTCCATATCAGTGAGTTTTCCACTGATATCCCTGCTTGTTGCCTCTGCACCTCAGATTGGATCTTGGTTCACCTGTACCAATTCCAATATACACTACCCTCCCTGGAGCTTGAATGGGTCCAGCTGATGCTCTTTCCTGACATAACAATGTTGACATGTCCATGGACAATGCTGATGTCCAATTACTATCGGACAATGCCTTTACCCACCAAGTTCGGACCATCAATCTCACCTTGGCAGATCGGATCCGTCAGTCCTCTGAAGAAGACCCCCTCGTACTCGATGCCCTGAAGGGTATGGAAAATGATATTCCCTTGTTTGGTCATTCCTCTGCCACTGACTGGACCTTCCTGGATGGCAAACTCTACTACAAAGGTAGAATGTATATCCCGGGTGATGCCCGCCAGGAACTTGTCCTTGAAGCTCATACCTCCCTCGAAGGAGGCCACGGTGGCCATATGCACACTGTTGTCCTCCTCTCCAAAGATTACTGGTGGCCAGGCCTCTCCACTTTTGTTCACCGTTTTGTTGCTGGCTGCGCTGTCTGCCAAGCAAACAAAGTCCAGACCCACCCCACCATGCCACCCCTTGTTCCCCTAAATGTCCAAACCACCCATCCCTTTCCCCACCTGTCTGTCGACCTGATTACCGACCTCCCCTCTGTCTGAGGTCTTGATTCTATTATGGTTGTGGTCGACCATGGCCTTAGTAAGGGGGTAATTCTCGCTCCATGTACAAAAACCATCAATTTGGCAGGAATAGCCCAACTTTTCTATGAAAATGTCTTCAAACAATTTGGATTACATGACAAATTGATCTCAGATCACGGATCCCAATTTGCCTCCGCCTTCACTAGAGAACTGGCCAGAATCTTGAAATATGACATTTCCCTATCCACTGCCTATCATCTCCAATCCAATGAAGAAACTGAATGATACAATCAGGAACTGAAAACATACCTCTGAATATTCTGCCAAGGGAAACCGGAGCAATGGATAGAACACCTTACTGCTGCTGAATTTGCCCATAATGCTGCTGTACACTCTTCTAAGTGAAAATCCCCCTTCTCCCTAATCATGGGATATGAACCAAGGTCATACCCCCCGTTAGGGGCCACCTTCTTACCTGCACTAGAAAAATGGCTCTCCCATCTTGAGGATGCATGTAAAGAAGCTGAAGCTGCGCATACCCTGACCCAACTACGAATGAAAGAAAGAGTCTATTCCAAGTTTAAACCATGGAAAGTAGGAGACAAAGTATGGTTAGATGCCAAGAACATCCAAACCAAGAACATCTCTCGGAAACTGTCACCCAAAAGACTAGGGCCATTTAAAGTCTTGAAAGTAATATTCCCAGTGGCCTTCCACATATCCCTCCCAAAACAGTGGAAGATCCACAATGTATTCCATGCCTCCTTATTGTTAACCTATCGGAAAACCCCTGAGCATGGACCAAATTTCAAAAACCCACCTCTAGAGTTAATAGACGGAGAAGAGGAATATGAAATGGAATGAATAACCAACCATTGCAGAATCAATAATTGGAGGCAATACCTGGTACATTGGAAAGGATATTCCGATGCAGAAGATACTTGGGAACTGGAAAGAAATTTCGACAATGCTCGGGAACTGCTGGAGGAATACAAAAAGAGGAAATCCCTTTGATTGCTCCTTCTTCAGAACCCCCATGTCCTATAATTTCACTAACGGAACCGCCCCTCTCTGCACCCATCTTAACCGCCTCCCCTCTATTGCCCATCACGCCCTCTATGTCGCTGCTCTCGAAAACAAAGATGCTTCTAACATCTTCAAGAGGACCCCCCTCTTCACTGCCAACACCACGCTCATCCTCCTTGTTAGACAGTACAGAGTCTACACCGTCCTTCAGTCCCTTTTCACCAGGGCCACCTGGTGTGTGACAGGTCCCCATGTCTTCGTCAACAACCCCCGTCTCACAGCTCAGAACGACATTGCCGTCAATGCCTTCCAACAGACCCTCACCGAGGCCAGAAACCTCACATTGGACCTCCTCGAGGAGGAAGGCTTTGACTCTATCCTCTCTCTCCTCCCAAACCCAATCCTCGCCAATGCCCTCTATCCCGTTTTCCTTCTCTTATCCGCTGACGAACGGGCAGAATACTTCTCCCCAAACCTCCATCCCGCCGACTTCTCTAGGAGAAATGGACATCTCGGATGGGCAGCCATCGCCACAGAGGAGGAGCTCGAGTCCAATGGATCTGGTTCCGAATCCTCTGGGGAACAGGCTGATGGAGACACCATCATCGCAACCTCCCCCATATCTCCTGAACCCTCACCCCAATTCCCACGCCTCAGGAGACAGCGGAATTTCCTTTTCTCCACCGGTTTACCCCACCTCCCCCACCTTAGTATACCCACCAAACCCGTTCCTGGACACCTCCTACCTGGCATACCAGAGGAGCCTTCAAATGAGTCTTCTCACGAGCCCCTTACCCCAGATCGTTCCCCTACCTCCTTGGACGGTCCTCCCCGTCCCATATTTTGGCCCGGTAATGCCGTGTCGGGAGTGTTTCCCCCAAATGTACACTTCGGAGAGATCACCTGTTTCCAATGTCGAGAACCAGGACACATTCGCCCCAACTGCCCCCATTACCTTTGCCCCTTCTGTCATGTCGCCACCCCCAGTCATTCGCAATACCGTTGCCCTTCCGCTCGATGTGGAAAGTGTAACACCCTCAGACACAGAGCTTGGAACTGCACTGAGGACGACATCAATCCCTCTACCTGGGACCTCACTGACCACGACATCAACGAGGGGGATAGAGATAATTGATCCGGTGGCTCAATGCTACAAGGAGGGTAATGTTACAAGTGTCCTAGGGGGGGATGTTTTTCTCTCGCCCATGAGTTCACCCAACCTCTCTGTATCTGCACCTATACCTGATTCCCTTTGGGAGGACATCCTTCCCGACCTAAACATACCTTCTGAGGTATGGGACGAGTTCTTCAACACCTCTCTCTTCGAAGGCTAGCTTCTCTCGGACGCCTTTCTTCCCTTACTGCGGACCTTTTACTCCTAAGTCATATTCTCTTGTATATGACTCGTGTCCTTCTTACCATAACTGATTGGCCTCAGTTCATTTCTACTATTAGCTTTATTAGTCAAGCTGCGCCCGCAGTATCGCATTTCATATCACATCAAGACGCGTCTTTCTTCTTTTGGTACGCGACGCGTCTTTCCTTTTATACTCTACGTGATGTGTCTTGCGTCTTTCCTTATTTATTATACGCGACGCGACGTGTCTTCCTTCTTTCCTTTTATATCACACGCGACGCGATGCGTCATTACCTTTTATACTTTAGAGCGGAGATTCTATCTGAAACCGGCCCTAAAGGGGCTTAGTATAAATAGCTAGAATCACCGCCCATGTAACTCTAACTTTGATCTATGCAATCTTACGTAGCATTCGAAGTCTTCGCTGTCAGCGCCTGTGCCAGCATCGAGAAACCAGTGTTTCATCCTTCGCCAATCTAGATCTCGAACGTCTGTCAATCAGAGTTCGATCTAGGAACTGTGAACCTTCTATAGGGAGGTGTCACCACTTTCGTCTCTGATCAGAGGATCAGCACCTGCTACCGATTGTCCAAGGTAGTAGAGACCAGCCGCCTATTGCCCAGAAGGCCGCGCCCGGATACAGGCCTTGTCCACGACCTGTCCATAGCCGACTCTTCCTTGTGTGCCTGGAAGGAGCCCGCTCTTCGCCGCTAACAGGAATAACCCCTGAGGTAGCTGCCACTGCGTTAAGTCGCCACAACCGTTGCACACCGCTCGCCGATCAGAGGATCCACTTGCCAGACCAGAGGGTCGCCCACGTCTTCAGAGGAAGGCTAACTCCATAGCGAAGACCTCAGTCTTCTGCATACGCGTTATTTGTTACCAGTCGTAACACACTGTGAACCTTCTATAGGGAGGTGTCACCACTTTCGTCCCTGATCAGAGGATCAGCACCTGCTAGTGATCGCCCCAGCTAGTAGAGACCCAGCCGCCTATTGTCCAGAGGCCGCGCCCGGATACAGGCCACGACCTGTCCATAGCCGACTCTTCCTTGTGTGCCTGGAAGGAGCCTGCTCATTGCCGCTAACAGGAATACCACCTGAGGTAGCCGCCACTGCGTTAAGTCGCCACAACCATTGCACACAGCTCGCCGATCAGAGGATCCGCTTGTCAGACCAGAGGGTCACCCACGTCTTCAGAGGAAGACTTGTCCCGTAGCGAAGATCTCAGTCTTCTGCGTACGCGTCATTTGTTACCGGTCGTAACACTGTACATAGTTCTGATCCTTAAGTAAATATCCTCAGTCTGTTGGCCCATAGTGCAACACGACTGAGTTCTGATCCTTAGCCCTGTGTGTGCCTGATTGAGTCTGTTACAGCTCATATACCATTCGACTTGGAACAGCTCAGTGATCAGTTTCTGGATAGTGTTACGACCGGTGTAACAAATAACGCGTACGCGGGAGACTGAAGTCAACTGCGCTATGGACAGGTCTTCCTCTGAGGACAATGGCGACCTTCTTGGTCTACAAGCAAATCACTTGATCGGCTTGTGGTGTGCAACGGTTGTGGCGACTTAACGCAGTGGCGGCTACCTCAGCTGGTATAGCTGTTAGCAGCAAAGAGTGGGCTCCCTCCAGGCACACAAGGAGTAGTTGGCTATGGACAGGCTGTGGGCGGAACACCTGTATCTGGGCGCGGCCTCTGGGCAATAGGCGGCTGGACACGGCTAGCGTTGGGCAATGGCTAGCGGACTGATCCTCTGATCAGGGGCAAAGTGGTCACACCTCCATATAGAAGGTTGACAGTTACTTAACTGAGCTTCTGATTGACAGAAGATCGAAGTTAAGATTTAGACAATATGAAATACCGGTTTCTCGACGCTGACACAGGCGCTGACAGCAAAGACTTCGAAATCCACGTAAGATTGCGTAGATCAAAGTTAAGGTTACATGGGCGGCGATTCTAGCTATTTATACTAAGCCCCTTTAGGGCCGGTTTCAGATAGAATCTCCGCTCTAAAGTAAAAGAGGAAATGACGTGTCGCGTCGCATATGATGCAAAAGGAAAGACGTGTCGCGTCGCGTGAGATATAAAGGGAAGGGATGCGTTGCGAGAAGTATAAAAGGAAAGACGCGTCGCATAAGTTATAAAAGGGAAAAGACGTGTCGCATACCAAAAGGGGACGACGTGTCGTGTTATATGAAATAAGAAGCTGCGGGCGCAGCTGATGAAATAAGGGGAAATGAACTGCTGCCGGTGAGTCATGATGGAAAGGATATGAGTCATATATGAAAGAATATGACTTAGGAGGGTAAAAGGTCTGCAGTAGGAAACGAGAGAAGTCTGGGGCGAGACTAGGGCTGGAATAGAGAGGAGTCCAGGATGCCTTCCCATACGTTGTGTGGGATGTCCAGGTCTGGGAGGATGTCGTCCCAGAGGGAGTCTGGTATAGGGGCGGATACCGACAGGTCTGGAGATGTCAAAGGCGAAAGAAAAATAGTACCCCCTAGGACACTTGTAACAGATAGACCAGTGGTGAAAAACCAAACTTTTGAAATTTCAAAATTTCAGGGCCCTGGAATTTTTGTATCAAGTAAGTTTTGTCTTCTTTCCTGTCATCCAGTGCTCAAAACATGTTGTAGACATGCCAAAAGGTCAAAAATCCAGTCCCAAAATGCAGTGGGCCATCATACAGCTCTCCAGATTCCTGGATCATGAGCAAATTGCCATGTGCCTCAATGCATCCACTCATATGGTCAAATGTGTTCACTCACACTTTCATACATACACATTCAACTTGAAAGAGCCCCATGATGATTTTCTAGGTAGACTGGTGGAGAAGGAATGAAATTTCCAAGTCCTTAGGATTGTGTTCCTGTTATGACTGGTGTAACAGGTGACATGTATGCAGTGAACTAAGTTCCTTGTAAAGTGTTCCTACTGTTATGACTGGTGTAACAATGGAATGCATATGTTGAGAACTAAGTTCCTTGTGTACCATTGTCTACCTCTATAGATGGACTGATGGACCCTCTGGTCAATAAGGTGGACTCTCTAGTTGGCCTGTGCTGTGCAATGGTTGTGGTACCCCTGGATGGTTGTCCCAGTACTGATATGAGTGGGCTTCTTCTAGGCACAGAAAGGAGAGTCAGCTATGGGAGAGTCATGGACAAGGCTCCAGTGTGGTATGTGGTCCCTTGTGAACAAGGGGACAACAGTGAGCTGTGGAAGATAGCTCAGACAGGGGCTCCTTCCTCTGAAGGGCCAGATGACAAAAGCAGAGACTCCTTCCTCTGAAGGATCTCAGTTCCCAAGTGAAGCTTCTGATTGACAGAAGGTTGACACTTGATGTTTCAGCAAGGATCTTGAACTCTACATATATTGTGTAGATCGAGGTTAAAGATACATGAAGCAGAGATCTAACTATTTATACTAGGCACTTTAGGGCTGGAGTATAAATAGATCTACTGAGTACTTTGTGTGATCCAATCAGAGGAAGTAAGTAAGGTAAAGGTACCTTTAATGGTACTGGGATAAAGGATCTGAGATCAAATGGACTGCAGCCACAGTAAGATTGAGGCTGAGGTAATGAGGCTGAAATAAACTGAGTGTGAAATGAACTAGGCCCGAATATGAAAAGTGATGTAAAGGATATGAGTCAAATATGAGAGAATTTGACTTAGGAGTTATTAGGTCCAAATGAGCCTGAAATGAAAAGGGGCGAAACAAAAAGAAGATGTGAGATGTGGATAAAAGGCGAGCATCCAACTGGTCACTCCTGGAGTAATGATGAGTTGAAGACTTCGTCTCATAGAGATTGTGGGATATTGATGTCTGGGAGTACATCTGCCCAGATATCACAAGCAGGATGGTCAAGGGCATCTAGGTGAGGGGATGTGATGGGTGAAAGAAAAAGAGGGGTGTCTGTCATAACTGTAACACCTACCTCTGTAGATGTGGAGTGTTGAACTTGTTATGTTCAATATGATACACTCTTCATACTTAGCTTACCCTATCTTTTATCTTTTCTTTTACTTGGAAACAGACTCTTATGGTAGCTCTTTCTTGGTTATTCTAGACCCACATGTGACTATTGTTCATCACAGGGCTAGACCTATGATGTCATTATGATGTTATAGATTCCAAACCACTATGATGTTATTGGCTCTAGACCAAGACATCATACCCTTTGCCCTATGATGTCATTATGATGTCATACCCTTGACCCCATCAATCATTGGATATAGGGCAGGTCTCCTTATATTGGGACTCCTCTTTAACCTTATATTCTAGTAGTATATAAGGAGGGACCTCTTGTCCCATTATAATTAACAACTCTTCTACCTCTGTTTCCATCTGCTCCATAGCAGATACTTAAGAGTGCTTTACAGGCTTAGCAGTGTTACAAGTGTAACCGATACCCCACTTTTTCTTTCTCCCCTTGCATCTCCTCACCTTGACGTCATTGACCATCCCACTCAGGATATCTGGGAAGACATACTTCCTGACCTAGACATTCCTCAATCCTTATGGAATAAGGTATTCAACTCCTTGCTACTTCAGGAGTAGCCCCCTCTATGCTTGACCTCTCACCTTCATCTTGCACCCCCCTCAGCACCTTTTCATTTCACCCTCTTTCATTTTGGGTTCATTTCAGACCTATTACTCCTAAGTCAAATTCTCTTGTATTTGACTTGTATCCTTTCCATCATATTTCATATTCAGTCTTACTTCATTTTGCTAGCATTCATTTCAGCCTCAGAACAATTGCAGCTGCAGTTCATTTCATCTTGCTTCTTTTATGTCAGCACTATTAATGGTGCCAATAGTTTTTTTACTTCTCCTGATTGGATTGCTTGAAGTATTTGGTCTCTCTATTTATAGTTCCGGCCCTAAGGTGGCTAGTATAAATAGTTAGGACTCCACTTCGATGTATCTTTAACCTTGATCTATGCAATCTATGTAGAGTTCAAGATCCTCACTGAAACACCTCACATCAATCTTCTGTCAATCAGAAGCTTTGCTTGGGAACTGAGATCCTTTAGAGGAAGGAGTCTCCACTTTCATTGCTGGATACTTCAGAGGAAGTAGCCCCTGCCCAAGCTATCATCCACAGCTCATCGTCGTTCCCCTTGTCCATGAGGGACCACATATTGTGCTGGAGCCTTGCTCATGACTCCCCCATAGCCAACTTGTTACAAGTATCCTTGGGGGGGACATTTTTCTCTCACCAATGAGCTCACCCGACCTCTCCATGTCTGCGCCTATACCAGATTCCCTTTGGGAGGACATCCTCCCCGACCTAGACATACCTTCCGAGGTATGGGACGAATTCTTCCACACCTCACTCTTCGAAGACTAGCTCTTCTTGGACCTCTCTCTATCTCTTCTGTGGACCTTTTACTCCTAAGTCATGCTCTCTCATGCGTGACTTGTGTTCCTAACATCGTGACTCATTGGCCACAGTTTATTTCATTTAGTCCTGATTAGTCGAGCTGCGCCCGCAGTATCGCATTTCATATTATCTCAAGATGCGTCTTTCTTCTTTCGGTACGCGACGCATCTTTCCTTTTATATCTCATGCAATCTTATGTAGAATTCAAAGCCTTCACTGTCAGTGTCTGTGCCAGCGTCGTAAAACCGGTGTTTCATCATTCATTAATCTAGATCTTGAACGTCTGTCAATCAGAGTTCGATCTAGGCACTGTGAACCTTCATAGGGAGGTGTCACCACTTTCATCCCTGATCAGAGGATCAGCACCTACTAGCGATTGTCCAAGCTAGTAGAGACCCAGCCGCCTATTGCCCAGAGGCCGCGCCCAGATATAGGCCTTGTCCATGACCTGTCCATAGCCGACTCTTCCTTGTCTGCCTGGAAGGAGCCCACTCTTAGTCTTGCGAACAGCATACCAGCTGAGGTCGCCACAACCGTTGCACACTACTCGCCGATCAGAGGATCCGCTTGTCAGACCAGAGGGTCACCGTGTCTTCAGAGGAAGACTTGTTCACAGTGAAGATCTCAGTCTTCTGCGTATGTGTTATTTGTTACTGGTCGTAACACAACTCTCCTTTCTATATCTAGGAGAAGCCCGCTCTTGCCTGTACTGGGACAACTGTCCAGGGGTACCACAACCATTGCACAGCACAGGCTGACCAGAAGGTCTGCCTTATTGACCAGAGGGTCCACCAGTCCATCTACAGAGGTAGACAATGGTACACCAGAAACTTAGTTCTCAATGTATGCATTCCATTGTTACACCAGTCGTAACAAAAGATCAAGGTTTTCTTTTCCTGCAGAGCTACCTAGCCCCTGTTACGACCGGTGTAACAAATAACACATACGTGGAAGACTGAAGTCTTTGCTACTGTTAGTGATCCTCAGATCAGGACAACCCTCTGATCATGTGGTGTGTGACAGTTGTGGTACTCCTCAGTGAAGCCACAGTACAAAGATAAACAGGCTCCTCTCAGGCACAGATGAGAGAGTTGGCTATGGAGAGGTCATGGGCAAGGCCTCTATCTCTGCATGGTAGCTTTGTGGATGAAAGCTATGACTTTGAGCTGTGGGCGATAGCTCAGACAGGGGATCCTCTGATCTGCTAACAAGTGAAGATGCCTTCCTTGGAAGGTTCTCAGTTACTTAACCGAGCTTCTGATTGACAGAAGATTGAAGTTAAGATTTCCCTGCAATGAGCTTTGAATTCCATGTAAGATTGCTTAGATCAAAGTTAAAGTTACATGAGTGGTGATCAAGCTATTTATACTAAGCCCCTTTAGGGCTGGTCTAGAAATAGAGTCGCCAACTGAAATGGAAAAGTACCATAATGAAAAGATATGAGATCAAATAGATTGTGGGTGCAGTTGTATTGATACTGAGATGAAATGATCTGCAGGTGCAGTTGTAAAAGTACTGGAATGAAAGCATATGAGATGAAAAGGAACCGAAATGAAAGCAGACAAAATGAAAAGGTAACAAAGTCCGAGAATGGTTAAAGGAACATGAGTCAAATGCAAGAGAGTTTGACTTAGGAGGTAGAAGGTCCAAAATGAAAAGGAACTGAGAGAAGAGACCCATTAGTCCTGAAAGAGTGTAGGGTGGAATACCTCGTCCCATAGGCTTTGTGGGATGTCAAGGTTGGAAAGGATATCATCCCAAAGGTCTTCTGGAAGAGGAGCTATGACAGAGAGATTGGGGGAACTTAAGGGAGAAAGAAAAATGGGGGTGTCTGTTATACTTGTAACATTACCCCCATTGTAACATTGAGCCACCAGCTCAATTATCTCTATCTCCTTTGTTAATGTTGTGGTTGGTGATATTCCAAGTGGAGGGGTTGATGTCATCCTTGGTGCAGTTCCATGCTCTATGTTTGAGAGTGTTACACTTCCCACAATGGGCAGAGGGGCATCGGTACTGTGAATGTCTGGGTGCAGTAGTTTGGCAGAAAGGACATATGTAGTAGGGACAGTTTGGATGGATATGTCCTGGCTCTTGACATTGGAAGCATGTAACTCCCCTGAATTGGATGTGGGAAGGGTACTGGTGGAATACAGCATTGGCAAGGGCTAGTATGGGATGGGGACTGCCATCCACAGGGGAAGGGGAACTATCTGAGATAATGGGGTCAAGAGAAGGCATGGTTGGGGAGTTCTCTGGTATTCTGGGGAGGAGATGGCTGGGGAAGTTTTCCAAGGCAGTGAATAAATTAAGGTGGGGGAGGTGTGGCATCCTGGCAGAGAAAAGGAAAATTTGCTGTCTGTGGAGAGTGGGGAAGCGGGGGGAGGGTTTAGGGAATATGGGGGTGGTTGGGGCAGTTGCCACAATAGTGTTTGCATCTCCTCAGTCCTTGGATGAGTTGGACTCAGATCCATCAGACTCATACTTCTCAACTGTTTCCTGGGTGGAAAGGATGGAACTCCATCTGAGATGTCCATTCCTTCTGGAGAAGTCCACAGGGTGGAGGTTGGGAGAGAAATACTCCTTTCATTTGTCAGCGGATAGGAGAAGGAGAACTGGGTAGAGGGCATTAGAGAGGATGGGGTTAGGGAGTAGGGCGAGGATGCTGTCAAAGCCCTCCTCTTCAAGGAGGTCCAGGGTGAGGTTCCATGGTTCTGTAATGGTCCGTTGAAAGGCATTGACTGTGATGTTGTTCTGGGTGGTGTATCTAGGGGAGTTGGTGAAGACATGGAGACCTGCCATACATCAGGTGGCCCTGGTGAAAAGGGACTGAATGGTACTATAGACTTGGTAGAGCCTAACAAGGAGAATGAGGGTAGTGTTTTTGGTGAAGAGGGGGGTTCTTTTGAAGATGTCAGTAGCATCTTGGTTTTGGAGAGCAGCAACATAGAAGGCATGGTGGGCAATGGTGGGGAGATGATTGATGTGAGTGCAGAGGTGAGCGGTACCATTGGTGAAGTTGTACGACATGGGAGTTGGGAGGAAAGGAACTTAGAGGAATTTCCTCCTTTTATACTCTTTCAAGAGTTCCTGAGCATTTCCAAAATTTCTTTCAGGTTCCCAAGTGTCTTCAGCATCCAAATATCCTTTCCAATGCACAAGGTATTGCCTCCAGTTATTGGTTCCATTTTGTATTCCTCTTCTCCATCTATTAGCTCTGGTGGGAGTTTATTGAAATTTGGACCATGTTTGGGAGTTTCCTGATAAGATAGGAGGAGAGAGGCATGGAACACATTGTGGATTTTCCACTGTTTTGGTAAGGTTATCCGAAATGCTACCGAAGAAACTACTTCAGAGATTTTGAATGGACCAATTCATTTAGGAGAGAGTTTTCATGAGGGATTTCTTGTTCTGAGTTTTTTGACATCTAGCCAGACCTCGTCTCCAATTTTCCATGGTTTGAACTTGGAGTGGACTCTCTCTTTCATTTGTAATTGGACTAGGGTGTGTGTGGCTTCAGCTTCTTTACATGCATCCTCAAGATGGGAGAGCCAGGTTTCTATTGCTGGTAGGAAAGTTGTTCCTAAAGGTGGATAAGATCTTGGTTCATATTTCATGATTAAAGAGAACAGGATTTTCCCAGTAGTGGAGTGTATGGTGGCATTGTGGGCGAATTCAGCAGCAGAAAGGTATTCTAGCCAATCTTCAGGTTTTCCTTCACAGAATATCCTAAGATAGGTTTCCAACTCCTGGTTGTATCATTTGGTTTCCCTGTCCATTTGGGGATGGTAGGTAGTGGAAAGGAATATGTCGTATTTCAGTAGCCTAGCAAGTTCTCTGGCAAAGGCCAAGATGAATTGTGGTCCTTGATCAGAGATCAATCAGTCATGCAGGCTGACTCTTTTGAAAATGTTTTCATAGAAAAGTTTGGCAATTCCTGCCAAGTCAATGGTTTTTGTACAAGGAGCGAGAATTACCCCCTTACTAAGGCCATGGTTGACCACGACCATGACAGAGTCAAATCCCCAGGCAGGGGGAAGGTCAGTGATAAGATCCATGGACAGGTGGGAAAATGGGTGGGTGCATTGGACGGCTAGGAGAACAGCAGGAGGCACGGTTGGATGGGTTTGGACCTTGTTTGCTTGGCAAACAGTGCAACCAGCAACAAAACAATGGACAAAGGTGGAGAGGCCCAGCCACCAATAATCTTTAAACAATGTTGCCATGGTCCGGATGTGTCCTCTATGGCCCCCTTCGAGGGAAGTGTGCATGGCAAGCACCAACTCCTGGCAGACATCACTGGAAACATACATACAGCCCTGATAACAAAGGTGATCATTGGTGTAGATTCAATCTGCTGCAGAGGATCGTCCAAACAGAGAAATATCGTTTTCCATGCCCTTCAAGGCATCAAGAACCAAGGGATCCTCAACAGAAGAATGGCGTATCTTATCTGCTAGTTGCACATTGATGGTACAGATTTGATGAGAGAAGGTGTCGTCCGGCAGGACCTGGACATCAGCATTATCTAGGAAGGTATTAATGGTGTCTTTTTGGAATAAAGCATTGGCTGGTCCCATGCAGAACCCAGGGAGAGTGGTATAAGCAAGATTGAAATCTTGGAGGAACAAGAGCCATCAGGCTTGCCGGTATGACAATTTCCATGGCTGTTTAAAATAGGTAAGGTTTTTATAATCCATAAGAACTGTGATGGGAAAGGCAGATCCCAGCAGATATTGATGCCACTCCTCTAATACATGGATAACTATGAGGAGTTCTCTGTCAAATATATTGTAATTCCATTCTGCCAGAGTGAAAGTTTGTGAGAGGTAACCACAAGATTTTAGGTCCCTGTTGTGATCTGATTGCATCAGGACACCTCCTGATGTGGTCAACAAGGCATCAGTCATTATAGTGAAAGGTTGATCAGGGTCAGGAAATGCCAGGACGGGTTGTCAGGTGAAGGCATCTTGGAGGAGTTGGAATCTGGTTTGATGTTTGTTGGTCCATTCCCAGGTTTGGTTCTTCTTTGTTAGATCTAGGAGTGGTCATGCTAGATCTGAGAATGAAGGGATAAATTTTCGGTAGAAGTTACAGAAACCTAGGAAGGATCGGACATCTTTCACATTAACCAGGGGGGTCCATTCCTTGATTGCCTTCAACTTTACTGGATCCATCTAGACCCTGTCCTTGCTGATGATCATTCCGAGATATTTGACTGAGGGGGTGGTGAAGGTGCATTTCTCCAATTTGAGGTACATTTCATGCTCCTGGAAGTGCTGGAGGATCTTCTTTGTTCATTCCTCGTGAACAATTGGATTAGAAGAGTGGATTAATAAATCATCCATATAGGTGATCAACCATCCTTCCATGATATAGTCACCGAAGAGATTGTCCATGAAGGCTTGGAAGGTTGCTGGAGAATTACATATGCTGAAGAACATGACTGCCAGTTCAAACAGCCCAAAGGGGGTGAGGAAGGTGGCTTTCCATCAGTCTTCGGGTTTGATGAGGACATTATTGTACCGCCATTGCACATCGAATTTGGTGAAGATTGATGACCCTTTCAGTCTATCAATGAGATCTGAGATCAGGGAAAGAGGGTAGGCATTCTTAATAGTATGAGTGTTGAGATATCGATAGTCTTGGCAAGGTCTTAACTTCCCATCCTTTTTCTGTACAAAAAAGAAAGGGGAAGCTTGAGGGGATTTCAATGGGACGATCTTCCCCATGGCTATATATTCATCAATGAACTCTTTGCATGCCGTCATTTTAGCAGGGTTAAGCAGATATGCTTTGGCCCATTTCAGTATGAATGAGTCCTTAAGTTCAATGGTGTGATTGTAAGGTTGGAAGGGGGGAAGTTTCATTGTATCCTTTTTGTCAAAGACATCTTCATATTCAGAATACTCAGTGGGCAGTTCTACCTTTCTATTCCCTTCAGCTTGGGCAATAGTGGTGGAGAGTGTGGTGCATCACAGGATATAGTTTGGCACACCTCCTTTTCCTGCTAGAAATTGGACTTGTTCCAGGATGGTCCATCATCAATATTGGTCATAGAGATCATTCTCTATGTCATCATTTTCCTGGTGTCCCAGGAAACGTAATAGATACCTCTGGGCAGTATCTTCAGTGTTGGTTGATTTGTACTTTGCAGGGGAAATAATGACTTTCCCATTCTGCCAGTCGATTTCTGGATTTATGGTTCTCAGCCATGGCAATCCTAAGATGACATCATCCTTTCCACAATTAAGGACGAGCAACTTCCATTGCTCTTGTACCCCTTGGAGATCAATGACCACTGTGGTCTTCTCCTTTATGGTTTCTGACTGATTCAGGGTTCTGTCTACATTCCATGTGGTGATAGGAATGTCCAGGACTTCAGTTGGTAGTTTCATTCTACTCATGGCCATTTTGGTGATGAAACATCCTGTTGCTCTGCTATCCACGAGAGTGTTTACTCCAACGATTTGCCCATCTTGTTTCCAGATTGAGAGAGGAAGACAAATTGAATTCAACTTAGTTCTGAAAATAAATACAGGGGCGACAGTTATGGAAGGTAGCGATGTTGGAACGCTCCTTCCTTCTAAAAAGATGTTTTGAACTCCTCTTGTTCCTTGGTAGAGAGGACTTTAACTGACTCTGATTGAATTGGTTCTCTGTTTTCATCACAGGTTGGATCATACAGGGATTTCAAGGTATGAAGTATTTGACCCCTGTCTTGATCTCCTTCAAGGCTGCAGATGATCATATCCAAAGGGTCTTTGGTGGGAGTGGGGGGAGAGGGTGAGGAGGAGGAACTGGTAGGGATGGTCCTGGCATAATGGCCTGTGCTGTTCTGCTGAGTCTTCTTGCTAGAAGGAGTGTACCCAGGGTGATTTCTAGTTGTACAACCAGTTTGCTTGCAAATGAAGCATCTCCTCTCATGAATGCATTTGGCTTGTTCTGCAGGCATGATCATAAGATGATCAACATCCATAGCATTGGGATTCCTCCTGCTAGCATTGCTTCCACCAAAGGATACCTGTGGTTCTCTTTGGAGGTTTCTAATTATTCTAAGTCCTCCCTTGATCTCAGAGGCTTTGAAATAGATTTCTTCCATACTCTTGGCATTTTTGAGTATGCCAGAGAGGGTGAGTTGGGTGGCGATGGGGATAGAGACTCCTTTGAGGAACCATTCAGAGAGTGCTGTGATATCAGTGATGCTGGTTTGGACAGCAAGCATGGAGAAGGCTGAGACATATTTTTCAAAGCCTGAATTGTCTCTCGCATCCTGGACAAGGTTTGCAATCTTGATTCGTGTGGAAGTGGCAGTATCATAGGGGGAAAAGGTGGTGTGGAAAGCCTTGGTAACTTCCTCAAATTTCTTTTCTCCCTTGGAGAGTGTACTATCATTAAGCTTGGTAAGCCAAGCCTTGGAGAAGGACTTTCCTTGTCCTTTGGACATGTGGTTGAGGAATATGAGCGACTTTGCTCAATCATTGTACTTCTCTTTGTGAAGAGAGAAATATCCTTGCATTGCAAGGTACCATTGGTGGGCATCATCAGGTTCTCCCGAGAATTCTTCAGGGAGAGCAGCTTTAATCTCACCCATCCTGATCTCATCTTCTTTGTCGGAATTGTCTGCTCCTGGGTTGGGGTCAGGATCTTGGCTGTAGAGATCAGGTTCGCTGAGTAGAATGTTCCTTCCAAGGGTGTGGGAGTAGTATGAAAGGTTTTGCTCCAGTTGATCTACTTGGATTGGTTTTGGTTCAGATGGTGGCAGTAGGGAAGGTTCAGCCAATGGGGTCTGACTTTGGGAGGGATGGTCTGTAGAGGTGGTTCAGATAATGGAAGGGAGTGAAGATGGAGTATTCCGAGGTGGTCCTCTGATTCTTCTG
This sequence comes from Neoboletus subvelutipes, assembly GCA_003316035.1. Lineage (NCBI taxonomy): Eukaryota > Fungi > Basidiomycota > Agaricomycetes > Boletales > Boletaceae > Neoboletus > Neoboletus subvelutipes. Next base: position 19,671 of record QFEF01002762.1, read on the forward strand.
GAAGCAGAAGAGGTAAGTGGTAAAGCTGCAAAGGATCCTGATGGAGCTCTCTGGCTTTCCTCATCAGACAGTTCTCTGAGTAGGTTTGATAGGTTGATACATCTTGTAGTGGCGGCTTCCTGACTACCCTCTGGTAGTCTTCTTCATTCAAAGATAAATTCTGGGGCTGAATAGCACCTCAGGCAGATAAAACATTGATCTTTTGTTATGACTGGTGTAACAAATAATGCATACATGGAAGACTGAAGTCTTCACTACTGTTGGTGATCCTCAGATCAGGACAACCCTCTGATTGTGTGGTGTGTGACAGTTGTGGTACTCCTCAGTGAAGCCACAGTACAAAGATAAACAGGCTCCTCTCAGGCACAGATGAGAGAGTTGGCTATGAAGAGGTCATGGGCAAGGCCTCTATCTCTGCATGGTAGCTTTGTGGATGAAAGCTATGACTTTGAGCTGTGGGCGATAGCTCAGACAGGGGATCCTCTGATCCACTAACAAGTGAAGACACCTTCCTTGGAAGGTTCTCAGTTACTTAACTGAGCTTCTGATTGACAGAAGATTGAAGTTAAGATTTCCCTGCAATGAGCTTTGAATTCCATGTAAGATTG
>QFEF01002767.1:0-12123 GCA_003316035.1 Neoboletus subvelutipes
GTTTTTCCCTTCTCCATACCCACTGCATATTGTATCGTGAGTTGCACATGACGTGACGAACAGTCTTTTATTTCTGTGTGTGCATTGCATCTAGTATACGTTAGCGAATAGGACTGTACCTAGTTGTTGATAGAACTTTGGGAAATTTTACGCGGCAATGGGCAAGGGTTATAGACTTCAACCTGGGTATTTGTTGTAGATATTTACGAAATGGAAAGGTGTACTTTGATTTGCACAAGTGAGATTTCTCAAGTATCGCGGACTGTCGCTGACCATACTCGATACGATTGTTAGTACAATTAGAGTACAGGCATGTATCACATAGAATGGGTATCCAGTCCAGCTACATCCAGCGGACAGTCGACCGGGTATCCACAATTCGGCATCGAAACCACCAAGGGATAACGAGTAATCGACTGCCCAAGTACATTGTATGGCTGCCTCGAGTTTCTTGTCCTTGGCTATCTTAATTCAGACGGGTGACATTGCGAGGTGGGCCACAAGCCATCGCCAGCCGCGAGCAGCAGCATTACAGTATTATCCTTCAATGCGGTAGACGTTCTTCTATTTGGAACCTTGAACAAGTCTTCATGCATGTATTACCGACACATCGTAAACTTGACCATGCGCGTCTTCACCAATACTTGATAGTGTAACACAAAGTAGTAGAGCGATACGAAAGGCATGATGAGGGGAATACAAGCAAGAAAAGTCGAGCACGAAAGAAAACTTGAGACTTGATTTTTTTTCTGATATACCGAACCAGGTGCTGGCTTCTTCAAGACAGGAAGTAATGAGAAACTTTGACAAACTTGAAGTCTGTTGGAGGTGTCCGCCATGAAACCTTCATTTGTACGTGCTCGACCCTTTGCGAGAAACAGACAGATAAAGACAGAAACACGACATATTCATGGCGCAGGTTGTTATTCACCAACGACCGCCATTTTCAGCATGGTTGGAAGAATTAGAGGCGCCATTGGAAGGGCCATCGTAATCCCTGCGAGGGCTGCTACCTCTCGGCGGGCTTCTTGAGTAACTCTTACGTCTCCTGTAATCAGGTGAGTAACGTCCACTGCGAGCAGGCGGACTACGACGGTCACGCCAGTCACGGTTATCACGACCATAGGGGTCTCGATCCCTGTCACGATCATGGCGACGGTGGTCACGGTCCCGGTCACGATGCGAATCGCGGTACGAGTCACGATATTCACGGCTTGAATATGTGTCCCTGTGAGAACGACGATGTCCCATATATTCTCCTGGTGTGGGTGCATGAGGACGGTCGGTAACCGAATAATCCACTCGGATGCGGCGTCCATTGAGTTCCTGCATCTGGGTCAGCTGCAACGAAGGATGGCAATACACATGACTAACGATGCCGTTGAGTTCCTGGATGCAGCGTGTTGCCTCTTCTACGCCTGACATTTTGATGAAGCCGAAGCCACGAGAACGGTCGGACTGAGCAACCTGGGTTGAGGGTTGGTCGCTTCATGAGTATGGTGTAGGGACATACCCTCTGGTCGTAGACAATAGTCACTTTTTCAACTCTTCCAAATCGACTGAATTCTTCATCCAAATCCCGTTCTTGGGTTCTGATGCTCAAGCCAAATACACCCAACACCGCGGATGGATTGGGCGCCTGCTTTGCCGAATGAGGCCGAAGAAATAAATAGAGAGAACGCAACGTACAATGGGAGCATGCGAAGGTCGTTTTGGCGGCGGCGACTTGCGTCGATAAGTGGGGCTCCTGTAACCATTGTTGCTGCGGGCCGGGCTACGAGAACGAGAACGCGGGCGAGGAGCATCGCGGTCACGGGTTTCTGAGGCAGCTGGCCCCGGAGCGTTGTAAGCGTCAGAGTATGGGTCCACTGGAGGTGCTGCAGCTTCACCGTATTGCGACTAGAAACAAAGGAAAAATTTAGTTGGGTGGCGCTTGGCTGGGGCAAGTGGAACACACCATGGTAGTTGGAGTTTGAAAAGAAAATTTGCGCGTGTTTGTATAGGTTTGTATCCAAGTTGAGATTCAAGTTCAGATCCCGCGAACATGAACCTTATATTATGGTACTGTACAGTTTTGTAAGCCCCCATCGTCGCAACACTGCACATACCCAATCAGCACACACCGGCAAGACCAAGATGGTGAGTCCATTGTCCCAGACGTCGTCCAGGCGCCGTCTCATCGCGTTTTTTTTTCAGGGTATCGATCTCAAAGCTCACCACGTTAAGAAGGCCCAACGAACGGCCCCGAAGAGTGAGGACCCCTACCTCCTCTTGCTGGTCAAGGTATGCCCGCGTTACCACCCTCGAAAGGGTTGATACTGACCGTCCCTCAGTTGTACCGTTTCCTTGCACGTCGTACCGACTCGAAATTCAACAAGGTCTCGCAACTCCGACTTGATTCGATGCTGTGGCGCTCATGTTTCTCCCGTGTTATAGGTACTCCTCCACCGCCTTTTCCTCTCCAAAGTCAATCGCCCCCCGATTTCGCTGTCAAGAATTGTCAAAGAGACGTCTGCCACTCCAGACCTCGCTTCCAAAATCGTCGTAACAGTTGGAACTGTTACCGATGATATTCGTCCCCTAGAGGTCCCAAAACTAACCGTGGCTGCCCTTCGCTTCTCTCAAGCAGCAAAGGATCGTATCCTGAAGGCTGGTGGAGAGGCTATAACTTTGGACCAACTTGCCCTGCGTTCGCCTACTGGCTCCAACACGGTGCTTCTAAGAGGCAAGAGGAACACTCGTGAGGCTGTCAAGCACTTTGGCATGGGTCCTCACAAGCACAAGAAGCCCTACACCATTTCCAAGGGCCGCAAAGTAAGTTTCCTCAAACCCGGATGTGGATATCGCCCTCATCACTTCCGTCATAGTTCGAGCGTGCTCGTGGTCGCCGAAAGTCTCGTGGTTTCAAGGTATGAGAAGTGCACAAAACCGACGCGTAGTTGGACGAGGGCATGTCGGGTCGAGGATATACAATATGGGTATTGCTGTGAAACATCGTCACTTTCTGTCATCCTTTGCACCTGTACGTCTCATCTATGCATATGGTATATTCTCGAATGCGTCGGATACAGTAACTCGTTAAGGAAATAACGGAGCTGTTATACAATTGCATATGTGCAGCATTCAGGAGGATTCTACAGTTTGCAATGGTAGGGCCTAGAAAAGTGGCGGGATTTTTGTTCGATGAGTGCACGTTGGCTACTGTCTCACCCGCTTGCCAGCCTGGAAACGATGGTCGATGAAAATCTTTTCGACACAGGGTCAGTAACTCACGGCCTGATTGTCATCCATCGTGTCGTCCCATTCCCTCTTCAAGTTCGGTATCTTTGATTCCATGGGATCATCCGACTGACCAGGCGTCGAAAGATCATTGAGGCTCGGGTCCTCGATCCTCCACGTGATTATTTTTGAATCTTCGCCGCCAGTGACGAGGACGTTGTGCTAGAAACCGTCAGCTGAAGAAAAGATAGCGAACCAGGCGTTGCACCTCTTCATCCCAATACAGGGATCGCACAATTCCTGAATGACCGCCAGCCCACACAGAGTGTATCATCCATGGAGCCATTGCATTAGATAAATCATTGCTAGTGATCAAAGCCACGTCTCCCCTGATGAAGTGATTAGATGATAGCTCGGTCGAACAAGGGAAATACGCTGAACTCATTTGAGCCGACGAACACTCCAAGTCCGTTTTCTGCTCTCCGTGTAGAATGCCCCTTGATAAGATAATCGGTGACCCAAGTATGCCCATGGTCATGCAAGCAGGGATCGCGAATATTCACGGCCAAAAGTTGGTCCAGCTGGACATTTCAATAGGAATGTTTTCAATTCTCATTCGGTAAAGCGAACCCACTTCATTTGACCAACAACTGAAGGTCTCCATATCGCTGGCCGCCCAGATACGTGTTCCACGTGCATTGCTTATCCACCCACCCTGCGAGATGCTGCAGCCCCAATTTCCAATGTGCAATATAGCTTCATCCTCATCCGCTTCAAGAGCATTTGAAGTGCTGACCAATCCGTCGGACGAGGTTGATAGTAGCAGTTTGTTAGGAATCGATGTGTGTTCACTAGCACTTTTCAAGAAATGCACGGCAGTGATATCGTCAGAGTGAGTTGAGCCATGAGAGCGTAGTCGTGCTACCGGATTTCGAGGATCCCTTGAAAAGAAAAAAAAAGGACTACAAGTGAGGTGCTTGTGAGATATCTTGACCTCAATACAGGGCTGACCAGTAGATGATGAACGCATCCTCTTTTTGCAGGTCGGTCCCAGCAGCAACGAGCAAACCCTCTTCCGATGCATCGCAGCAAAGGAGGGGGCGCAGCCTCCCGGATGATTCCACTGGTATCAAACGAAGTCTTTGAGTTGTTAAGGTACATGTTGTCCGGAGATACTACAGATGTAGAAGACCCACTTTTAATACTGGCCGATCCACTTCTTTCGTCCCATGCTATCACACAGCCGTCCTTACCGGATGAGAGAAGCATCTCGCGAGTGGACGCTCCTAGGCCATGAATAGTACACAGCTGGGTGGTTGCGTGTTCATGGCCCTTGAGAACACCTGTGCTCTGCAGAGTGGCTCTGTCAAAGAGATGGATCTGGTTCGACGGGGATGACGCCGAGGCGGCGTAGAAATTGGCTATCGATGTCAGTGACAGGACATAGTTCTCTCCTGGAAGGGATGTTTTGTGCAAGATCTGATTTGTGGCTTTGAGGGATGATGACCGGAGGAGCGACATGAGGGGCGGAGGCTTTCCTATCCTGGATATGTTTTCTGGGCGGGTATCCAGCGACGTTACTAATCAGGAGATCCGACACTCCCGTAGCAATGCTGTCGTTCTCACTCCTCAGCGCCATCCACAATTCGTGTTTCCAGTCTCAGATACCATACGGAAATCCTCACACTCTTTTTTAAATTACATTCATTCAACCCTTTCGAGGATCCCATCCTCCCCCGCATTCCCAGGCCTCGCTCTGAAATAACTTCGAGTAGTTCTGCCATTTTCTGATCTATCCGTCATGTCTTTTGGTGGTACGTCTCCCGTGCAATGCCAGTAATGCTCAGGTGCTGACTTGATCGTCAGCTCGCCGACTTCATAGACTCCCACAGCACCTTGACCACCACTTGATCCCTGCGCCGCTTGGTAAAACCTGACGCGTAATTCAGTGGGAATACATTGTTGATGCCACACCAGATCTTTCACTTCCACGAGCCACGGAAAAGTCACCGTTGCCGGCGATTATCGTGACTCCGTCCTCGCCGTCACTTGACGCTCCGGAGTACTACATTGCTTTCCTCACTCCGCCTCCTAAGCCCTCGCTGCGCGAGCGCATCACCCAGCTTCCTCCCTTCCAGGGACAGTTTCCGTTCAAAGCCAGAACCACACTGTTCATCTCGTTGCTGTTGTTTATTCTGGTCTGCCATCTGCTTGCTCATCTCGCGGCTTATCGCCCACACTTTGACTTTAAAACCTCTGATATCGCTGCACATTCGGATTCACATGCCGCTTCGCCTTGGAATTTTGCGTCTTTCGACTTTCAGACCTTTTGGGATACCACTGCGAATGGGGATAAGAGAAATTATATCGTGGAAGAGCTGTCGCAAGCTGCCCATCGCTGAGATTTTTGGTCATGTGGCAATTTCTTTTCGAGATTTCATTCATTCGATGCGTTCGCCTTGTTCAAGTTTTGATTAGCAGGAGACTCTTTTGACGGTGTCACTATGCAAATCCCATTAAATTCGTTGTTTTGTCGTTTGAATCCATGTCTACCTCACATAAGTTCTTACACCTTCAGTTGATTCCCAGGGGATCACCCTGCGAACTTTGACCTCCCACGACTCCTCGCCCGCTTTTCTTACAGTTCTCGGCGGATGTTGTATTGCTCACATCTAAGTATCGAACGATCAAGCTTAAGTCTCGATGATAAATTTATCTTTTATTTTTGCCCACAGATCTGTGTATTAGGTTCTGCCAGCTGAATAGCTGTTGGCAGACCTCATACGGAAATAATGCAACCTCCCGCCGACAGTCCTCCGTTGAGCCTCATACCTTCTCCTGTGTTGGTTACGGCCATCGCTCAACGTTCAACACCAGTATATAGCAAGCTTAGAGGCGAGCTTTTGGTTCAATGACCGTTCGGACCATGTACCGTGTTCAACCCATTTTCGCAACGTAACCCGCGGTGCAGTGGCATTCACGCGCTGCCACAAAATACTACGGATGTGTTCTTGTGCATGTGGAACGTTTTGATGCTGTTCCCTCGCGAACCGATGCCCACAATCCCGAACTTCCGTTCTTAATAAGGGTGCCCTTGATGTCCTGGATGGATTTGTGAGCACTCCAGCTTTTCAACTTTCGTGCACTCCCATTCCCTCCCTCCAGTCCAGGAGCCTTAGACTCGGAAAGCCTGCGCAAGCATGCCAGGATCCGGTCCTTCTGGTGCTGGTAATTCGATTAGCTTGACCGTTGGATATTCTGTAAGTTAGGGATTCACAATCTTCCTTCAAACATGTCTCATTTCAAACAGACCACGGTCTCGGTCTCGGATTCGTCAAACAGTCCCGTCTCCCCTTCATCCATACACTTTCTATCGTCTTCCCTACCATCATCAACCTCAAATTCTGCCACCACCGTGAACATATCCAATAAACTACTGGCAACGTCACAATCTCCACAAAGGACTACTTCTAGCGCACCCAGCTCATCGCCTATATCTTCATCTGTGACATCTACAGCCAGCGCAACCAGACTCGTTGTGTCGCACGCTGTTGTGCCACCGGATGCTTTATCCTCCGTCGTGTTAAACGCAGATTCGAGTACCCTACCTCCAACCATAACCTCGAGCTCGACGACCCCTGCTGCATATGACCCAACATCTTCGGGGAGAACCAGCTCCTCTTTGACCACTCAGAGTGGATATATGAGCCTTGCACCCGTAGCCGCTGCCTTGGATACGAACTCTTCCTGGACTGCTTCGTTTGCGAACCATGAGGACTATGCTATGGGTGCTTCAACCTCACATTCGGCGCCAAAGCCCACATCAGCCAGAGCACCGACGTCAAACCCTACCTGTGTTTCCAGCATCGTCAGTGGAGCAGTAATCAGTACGGAGAGGTGAGAAACTTCATCAGACGTCAACGGCGGGAAGGATGTTTTACGGTGCCTTCTAGTGCAAGCACATCTGCCCATATTATCTCCAAGCCGCCAACAGCCCCACAACAAGTCGTTTCTCCCTCGATTCTCGTCAACACACAAATCACACAGTCAGGATCCAACCCTTTGACAGCGATATCATCGGGGAGCCTTATAACTATTCCGACTACTAGCAGTAACGTGTCTCTTAATAGTTCGTCAACTTCTAACAGGTGTGTGCCGTTCCATTTTACTCATGAACTGCTCTGGACAAGTAACCACCAGCCTATTACCCATCGTTCTCGGCCCGGTGCTCGGATTACTGGTTATCCTTGTGCTAGGTATGACTGTCTTCAAGTGTCGTGCGCGCAGGCGATCCGAAAGCATGTCAAATGCATCTTCAAGCGGTTCTAAAACTTCGTGGGACCGAGATGACCGTATGATGATAGAAGACACCCCACGGGTGAATGCAGTCACACTCGGCCGGCGGATAACATCTTACCGAGGCTCGTCGATATACGCGCCAGAGCATATAATTACACGTCTTTCGCATGCGGGCGAGTCCTCCCAAAACAGTAACGGACGATTCTCCGATCCATTCGCGGACAGTTCAGAGATTGTGTCCTCGCGGACGAGCATGCTCCCTGCGAGCATACATTCCGTCGATAGCGTGTCTACGAACTTGGCATTCACGGCGTCAGTGAATGCGGACGCACGGGACGTAGGAGAATTTGGAAGCTTGGTTGATGCGAGTACTAGCAGCCTGGAGCTGCATTTTGTTACACCTCTCGCCACCGACGATCCGTCGACACCCTCATCATATTTGTCGCCCTCGTGGCACTATGATGGCCAGTCTCCGACATCTTCGCTCAGGGAAGGGGAACATTGGAACGAAGAACAGCAAGGCGGAATTTCCCCTGTTTCGCTCCAAGGTTCGCTTCGCGTAACCCCAAAGTCATTTTCCCTTGGGTCGGAGAGTGCACGATTACGCCTACATGCCCTGTTGAAGGAAGCGAGGGAGATATCATGAAACAGGAGAACACGAGGTCCAGTGCGAGGGCAAGTATACTTTGACGTTGCAAAGTAGGGACAAATAATATGTGCTTCTCGCGTGGGAAATTTAGCTACTGGTTCCATCAAGGGACACATTTTTTGGTCAGGTTGCCGTTTCAACTAACCTTGAGCACTGATCACTACTTGCTCGTCGGTTTGCATGATGGATGCCTTGTTTTCTCCCTTGGCAAATGCACTTGGGGCATCTGTCGACCAGATCAAGGTATTTGCTTTCCAATATTGCAATTCACCATTGTCACCCTTTTGGCAAATGTAGCTCATTTGGTGTCTCCTGATCGCGTACCCCCTGGGAAGTTTGTTCATAAGAATACCATCGTCTCAACCCACCCTCAAGCACGCTTTCAATGTCTTTATCTCTGTTTTTTTCTTCATACCCGTTCTCCATCTCCAATGGGGCTTCCTCCAACTCCTCGGAAGCGTCCTCGGGACTTATTTCATTGCTGCAAATTTCCGGGGTTCCAACATGCCATGGATTGTCTTCATGCAAGTCTAGCTACTGCTCTTTCCCTTGTATTATACTAATAGCCTTTTAGTTTTGTTATGGGTCATCTCACTGTCAAGTATGCAGTGTCTTGGGTTTGAGGTTTCGCTCGGTTGATACTAACCGTTCTCTGTAGTCATATTATCCGCGTAGTCTATGGGCTGAGTTACGAGACGGTTGAAATCACCGGCCCTCAGATGGTCCTCACCATGAAACTGACGACTTTTGCATGGAACGTTTACGACGGCAGGAGGCCGCAAGAAGTTGGTGGTTTCCATGCTCGTTTCTCCTTCTCATGACTCATTGTTAAACCATTGTAGGATATAGACAAGTGGCAACTTCAGAAACGTGTTACGAAATACCCTACATTGGTAGAGTTCCTTGGATTCTCGTAAGTCACTGGATTTCTGCGTTTACGCCGCTGTCCTCTTACATGATCAGATTTTACTTTCCCGGAGTTTTAGTTGGACCATATCTCGATTACGCATCCTATGTATCGCTGATGGATGAGTCGTTGTTTAAATCGGCGAAGCCGATGCGAAGAGCAATTCCGGATGGTAGAAAACGCGTTGCTTATCGTAAAATGTTGATGGGGCTCGTGTTTTTGGGTCTCTTCGTGGTTCTGGGCCCATCTTACAGTTTTGCGATCGCCTTAACACCCTGGTTCGCGAAACAGAGTCTGCTCTACCGGTATGATGGACCCCTAAGTTGATGGTGCGTCTCACCTAACAAACCTTCCAGGATCACTATCTTCCAATTCTGTGGGTTCATTGAGCGCAGCAAATACTACGCTGTCTGGACCTTGACGGAGGTAAGAGACCATTCGAGGTTGGAACGTAACCAACTAATTTGTTGTTTAGGGAGCAAGTATCTTGACTGGACTTGGTTTCACCGGATTTGGGCCTTCTGGCGAGTCGCTATGGGAGGGTGCAGCAAACGTCAAAATACTGGAAATCGAGCTGCCCTCGAACTTCAAGGTCCTCCTGGATTCCTGGAACATCAACACCAACATCTGGCTCAGGGAGTGCGTTTACAAGCGTGTCACTCCCAAGGGGAAAAAGCCGGGCTTCCGCAGCACCCTGATTACCTTCGCTACGAGTGCATTCTGGGTAAGGCTCAGGTTTGCTTTCTGGTACAAATGCTGACGTGGAGTATCCAGCATGGTATTGCGATTGGATACTACCTCACATTTATCCTCGGTGGCTTTATCACATATGTCGGCCGAAAGTGCCGAGCTGGCTTCCGCCCCCTAGTCATTCCTCCTCCAGAAGCACAATCCAGTTGGGCGAAGCGTTCCTACGACTTCCTGGGTACCCTAGTCTGCATATTATTGGTCAACTTTGCAGCTACGCCTTTCATGGTGCTGACTTTTACGGACTCCATGAAAGTGTGGTCTCACCTGGGATGGTACGGCTGCTGGATCGTGGGTACCGGGGTCGTCTTTTTCAACGCTGGAGGATCGAAGTATCTACAAAACTTGCAGAAGAAACAAGCTTGCGTCGTTGATGCCAACAAACCCTAGACACTATCACCTTCTGTCGTAGCCCCCTTAGAGCCCGCTGTGGAGCAGCTGAGGCAGAGAATGAACTAGGACCGCATATATGGAGTATCTAAATCTATGAAGCGTTTTTCTACGTAATACGTGTCTGGTGTGATGAGGATATACCGTCTACTCCCTGTTAATGCACGCCTCTCTCAAGGTATTCCTAGACCTTTCGGGTTCCAGGTCTCACTTTCAAAATTGTTGCCATCTGTTTCCGGTCGACTGGCTTGTGCGTGGTGCGCCGCTATACAGTGTTATGATCCGTATTCTATTCAGACTGACCATGACAAAAATGTTGCATGACCCATTGTTTCGACTTGGACACAGTCAGATGCGGCCCGAGCCAATCACTCTCAAGAACATGTGAGAAGCCATCTGAGAGAATTGCACATATATCTGTACCATGCCGGATTTGGAAAGGTCAGTCATTGAAGTGCTATTCTTAATTTGCTGAAATGTTTTGCAACACTGGTTGCATGATAGTAACCATGATCGAGTTGGCCGCGATGTGCGCAGTAGCAGCAGCTGTGCCAATGACCATGATCGTAGACTTCCGAGCTGGTGGTATCAAAGGTTCGGGCCACCCGCGGCCAGACTCTCGAAGAATCGACATTTCCCGATGTACGATACTCGGCCGGAGAGCAGTGTTGTCGCTCCGGAGCATAGCCGGCCGGCTGAGTGTCTACGCCGAGACCGAAAGTGTGCCCAAAGTCCAGCCCGAATTTGTCAGGGGTCCTGGGTCAGCGGGCACAGAAAGATACACCAACTCCCCCTGCCCTGCTTTGTTGCCTACCTTGGACACCAGAACACGTGGCGACTCGATGTGGCAGGCCAGTATCGCAGCTGTAACGCACTCGACTACAGTTCTAACTTCTAAAATCATGGCCTTCTCGCTCGGAGTTAACTGGGCCTGTCCCCGCTGGGCTTGTGCCACATATAGCCCGTATCTCAGTATGCAACTGCGAGTTGTGTCCGATCAGCAACTGAGGTGTACTGGCATCCATGTTTTGCTGTTCTGCACGGTTTTGCGGGGGGAGCGGTGCCGCTGCGGCGAGCGTTCCGAAGATCTGCCGGAAGGGTCCTAATTTGTGGCAAGGAGGCGTGTTTGGGGCAGTTATTGATTTATAGTACTTGGCGGCCCTGCCATCTGGTCCTGTGTCTCTTGCCGCTCTCCAAACACATCTCTAAGGATCCCTCCTAAGGACTTCCCTCGGTCATGAGTGTCTCAGTCGACGACCTCGTCGCCTCCTTGTCTGCCAACCACATCGGCCAGGAAGCAACCGACCTCGCTGCACTTCAGGTATGCAAATTCATTTACCCCGCACCGCTTTGCACAGGTGTTTATCTTGCTCGTTACCCCCGCCTTCTCTCAAGTCCCAGCTCGCGCAGACACTCTTAACCCACCAGTTGTCCCTATCCCCATCCCACCCCCACCCCCACACCCCTGCCTTTGTGCATGGGGTTAGTGTGAACATTGCTCGGCGTGATCCGATAAATGTGCAGCACTGCACCACCCCTACCGCTCGGACACCCTCCTCCGCCACCTTTTCCTGGCCACTCCCAGCTCCAGAACACGCAGACCACTCTCGTAAGCGGAGCGCTTCCTTTGCACGGCGACAGAGCACCGATGATGGCTGGTGTGACTTTGAAGAGATGGACGAAGAACGCACCGTAGAGGACATGATAACCCCCGATTCGCCGCGCTCCGCGTATGCACATCTACGGTCCCCTTATAAAGCTGATATCCATGGCTCTGCAACGAGGGTCCTCCCTACCTCAGTATCGACTCCAATCTCAGCGCCAAACATGAGCTCTCCCATCGACTCGTGTACTCCCTCTCTCTTCACTTCCACCGACCCATTTTACCTGCAAGCATTGCAGTCGACGCAAC
>QFEF01002770.1:0-13014 GCA_003316035.1 Neoboletus subvelutipes
AACCTCGTCCTGATGCCCTGCCAACCACCACATCTGACTCAGTGCTCTCCTCATTGTCATCTGGCTGCAAATGTGTTCCCAACATGCCTTGCTCGTTCTGTGAGAAGTCTGGGCACTGCCAATGCAGGTGCTACGCCCTACAACGCGCCAAGAAGTACTACAAGTTGTCCAAGGGCAAGGATAAGAGAGGAGAACATGCCCAGGCTGCCAACGCGTCCACAGAGTCCCAGGAGGTGGTAGAACGCGCAGGAAATGCAAGTCTTCATTCCAGTGATCCCTCTGACCCCCTCTCGCTGCTCCTACTCGACGCTGACCATGACTGGAATGCAGACTCAGGGGCCACTTCTCATATGACCCCCCATCGCCATTGGCTGTGCAACTATACTCCGAAACACGTCCCAATCAAACTCGCAGACAACACCATTGTCTATTCTGCTGGAGTGGGGTCTGTGGTGTTCCACCCAGTCATAGATGGAACAAGGTGTCAAGCGGTCGAGTTTACCAACGTCCTGCATGTCCCTGACCTTCGCAACAACCTCCTCGCTGTCCTATATCTTACTCGCAATGCATCTTTCGTTGTACACATCAATGCAATGCACATGACCTTCTCTCGTCCTCCTGGACCACCTCTCTTTGTCGCCAGCATCAACAGCCACAATGCAGCACTCCTGGATGGGACTACTGAGCCAGTTAGTGAGTATGCCAACCCTGTGATGACTGTAGCCCTCAATTTGTCACTCTGGCATCGCAGGCTCGCCCATCATAACCTTGCTGATGTGAAGGCACTCCATGAGCGCAATTTAGTTACTGGGATGAAGCTGGACAGCAAGTTGTCGCCTGAGCCCATCTGTGAACCATGTCTAGCTGGCAAGATGCATGCCAATCCATTCCCCACCTTGCAATCTCGCACTTCGAAGCCTCTCGAGCTTGTCCACTCGGATGTCCATGAAGTACCTTATAGGATGTTCTCTGGATATCGCTACTGGGTCACATTCATTGACGACTACTCGAGGTATCGCTTTGTGCTGCCCATTCGAGCGAAATCGGACATCTTCGAGGCATTCAAACAGTTGAAGGCGTTCGCAGAGAACCAGACAGAGTGTCGCATCAAATGCCTGCGAGATGACAAGGGGGGCAAGTATATGAGCAAGGCCATGCTCGAGTTCACCCAGCAGTGTGGTATAGAATGACAGCACACAGTTCGTGCGCGTCCCCAGGAAAACGGAGTGGCAGAGTGTGCCAATCGAATACTTTCTGAGCGAATCACTGCCATGTTGAAGAAGTCAGGCCTGGCCATGGCATTCTGGGGTAAAGCGCTTGCTGTGCTCGTGCATGTGTGGAATCGATGTCCCACCAGCGCTGTCGACAATGCCACACCCTTCGAACTCTGGCATGGACGCAAACCTGACATCTCACACCTCAGAGTGTGGGGATTGACTGTACCAGCGCCTATCACACCACCTGCAGCTCCTCCACCTCGAATCATCAAACCAGTCAGTCCCATTGGCATAGATGCAAGACTCCCTTGCAGAAATCGCCAGTGACCTCGAGAATGGTGGAAACTCAGTCCAGCTCAGCTTGTCAACAACTCAGACAACTCAGACAAAGAAACAGACATGGCTGCCACTTTCAGTGCATCGACAGTGCATCCAAGGTTGTTTCAGAGAGGCACTGCGATGAGACAATGCAGATCAGTGGCACCAAGCTGCTCTAAAGGAGCTTGAAGCACACAAGAAGAATGGCACATGGACTCTTGTGTCCAGGCCCAAGGACAGGCCAGTAATTGGTTTGAGATGGGTGTTCACCAAGAAGTACCATGCTGATGGCTCATTTGAGCAATACAAGGGTCGTCTGGTCGCTCAGGGCTTCTCCCAACATCCTGGATTCGAATATCTTGAGGTGTTTGCTCCCACAGTGCACCTTCCCACTCTCCGTGTTATTCTTGCCCTCGCAGCGATTCATGACCTCCACTTGTGGTCTGTCGACATCTCATACACATATCTCAATGGCGACATCAACTGCAATGTCTACATGGAGCAGCCAGAGGGATTTGTGCAGGGAGATGCCAAGGACACAGTCTGTCTGCTGAAGAAGGCACTCTATGGCACCAAACAGGGCGGAAATCGCTGGAATCGCAAGCTGCGCACCACCCTCGAGTCTTTGGGCTACAAACAAACCTATTCCGACGCAGCTGTCTACATCTACATGAAAGGTGATGTCCAGATCATGCTACCAGTCTTTGTTGACGACATGACCTTTGCCTCGCAGTCTGAGCATGCAATCAAGCAGGCCATTGCAGATCTGAGCAGCCACTTCAAATTGTGCAATCTGGGTCCAACCACAGAGATTCTGGGTATCGAGACCGCTCCAAACACTCCCTCACCATCTCCCAGCGCCAGTACTGCCTCGACATGCTCGCTCGCTTCAACATGGCAGACTGCAAGCCTGTCACTGTTAGGATTCTAATCCACACATCTCAGACAGTGATAAGGCCGGGTAGTCTAGTGGTTAAGACATCCCAGTACTGTTGGGAGTCCCAGGTTCGAGTCCTGGTCTGGCCAGATTTTCCCTCTGAGTTTTCCTGCCTTTAACAGTCACCCCCCCCCATGGAGCCTGGACTCTCCTTATCGCGCGATCAGAGCCCCAAGACACCTGAGGATCGCAATTTCATGCGCTCCGTCGATTATGGTGCTGCTATTGGCTCCCTCCAGTATCTATCCTGTGCTTCTCGCCCTGACATCGCATTCGCAGTTGGCCAGCTCGCTTCCTTCACCTCAGATCCTGGTATTGCCCATTGGACTGCTGTCAAGCACCTATTTCGCTACATCAAGGGCACCCTCAACCATGGCATCACCTATTCACCTGATCCATTGACTTCTGAGCATTTTACAGTCTACTCTGATGCCAGTCATTGTTAAACAGCTGGAAACTTGCAGCTGGAGTCCACTGTCAGAAACTATATTGGAAGTACTGTAATATGCGACATACCTGGAGTCCACTGTCAGAAACTGGGGGAAAGGGAAGACAGTGGACTCTGACTACAGTAGGAGCAAACAGCAAACAAATAACAACAACTACAATGCGCCACAATGTGGCACAACACTCTAAGTACCAAAATAGAGTGTACAATCAATGATTGCAACACTATGTCCTCAAAACTCACAGAACTCCATGTTGGTGCCCCTAAGCCCTTCAATGGAGACTTTGACAAAGCCAAGTAATGGATGAACTCTGTTGTATTCTACCTGTACATCAACAAGGCAATCTACAACACTAATGGCAAACAGGTCGCCTTTGCCCTCTCCTACATGACTGAAGGATCCAATCCTTACTTGGGCAGCCACTTTCTGAAAGAACACCATCACTGCAGCGAATACTGTTGGGAATGCTGTCTCCTGGCTTGCCACCAACTCTGTCTCTCCCAAGAAGGATGAATCCAAATCTGCCACCTTGAATCATTATATCTCCGAGTTTAAAAACCAGGTAGCTGTGGCTGACATTTCTGATCCCAATGTCCTCATTGGTTACTTCTCTGCTGGACTCCCCACCCCTCTTATGAAGAGAATCTTGTCTATGGACACCATCCCCACCACCATTAAAGAATGGTCCACCAAGGCCATTCATTTCCTTCCAAACCCAATGGGAACATGCTGACAAAATCGCCAAATGAGGACACAGGAAAACCTCTACCTACTGACCCTTTGCCCAAACCACCACTCACACTCCCACTAAAGATCCCAATGCTATGGATATTGATGCCATCTGCCTCATGAAGCTCACCCCTAAAGAACAAGAGCAATGCTGAGACAAAGGGCTTTGCTTCTGCTGCCAGAAAACTGGACATCTCTTTGGCTCCTGCCCCATCTATCCATCCACTCCTAAGAAACTCTCTGAGGTCAAACTGGTGACTGAAGAAGAGATTCCTAACTTAATAGAAGTTGAGGATGACAAGGAATGTGTACAAAAACCCCAGGGTTTTAGAATGGAGGACTTCCTCAATGCAAGTACCTCCTAAAGTGTGTCAAGATGTAACTGTATCACCATCACAATCTATGCATATCCTTGCATATCTCCATATAGCTCATTGAACCCTCTTGCATGCTTCAAGCTGTTGGAACCAGAGCTCTCATCAACAGAGAGGCAACTATCTCTCCTGCATTGATCAAGACTTCGTGACCTGAAACAGAGTCTCCACTAAGAAACTCCCTGAACCTGTCCATGCCTGTAATGCTGACAATTCTCTAAACAAAAACAGAATCATTGATTGAATCACCACCCTTTTCATTGACATGGAGGGTCTCACCTTCAAGGTCAACTTCCATGTCATGCACCTTGGACAAGACAATGTTATCCTTGGACTTCCTTGGTTGAAGATGGCCAACCCTATCATCAACTGGGCCAAAAGGACTATCTCCATTGATGAATTTCTTGACCAGTTGAAAGACCTGTATTCCTCCTTTGCCACTGACACCTCTCAACATAACTCCTTCTTTTGAAAACCCACCTATCATCCACCCAAGCATATCCTAGTAAACTCCATTGATGATGCCCAACTTTATGATTACAATCACTGGAACACTGAACAGCAGAATCTTGTCAAAGCCAATGAAAACAGGGTTCTTCATTGTATCATTTGATGCAGATCTCGATTCATTCCCCATAGCTCTCCTGTAATTGCTAAACTCACCACTGCCACTAAATTAGCTATGGCTGCTGAAAAGGCTAAACCTAAACCCATCCTTCCTCCTAAATATGCCAAATTCACATCGGTGTTCTTCAAACAAGCCACCAACCATGTACCCCCCATCTCAACCTTATGACCATGAGATTAATCTAGACAAATCCTTTGTTCTGAAGGTTGGAAAGGTATACCCCCTCTTTCCAGATGAACAAACTGCCATGGAAGCATTTCTTGAGGAAAACCTTAAAAGCAGCAAAATTCAACCCTCTAACTTTTTGCAAGCCTCGCTGTTCTTCTTCATCAAAGAGAAGGATGGCAGTCTTCAGCCCTGCCAAGACTATCAATACATCAATGATCATATGGTCTGGGATGCCTATCCCTTACCCCTAATCCCTGATTTGATTGACAAACTCCATGACACCAAAGTCTTCACTAAGTTCAATGTATGATGGGGCTATAATAACATTTGGATTAAGGATGGACACCAATGGAAAGCTGCCTTTATCACTCACAAAGGTCTCTTTGAACCAACCACTATGTTCTTTGGATTGACCAACTCCCCTGCAACCTTCCTGTTATGACTGGTGTAACAAGTGATGCATACATAGAGAACTAAGTTCCTTGGCTACCATTGTCTACCTCTGTAGATATTAGTGGGATCCTCTGATCCAATAAAGGTGGACCCTCTGGTTGGCACGTGCTGTGCAATGGTTGTGGTACCCCTAGGTGATTGCCTCAGTACAGATATAAGTGGGCTCCTCCTAGGCACAGAAAGGAGAGTCAGCTATGGGGGAGTTGTGGACAAGGCTCTAGTGTGGTATGTGGTGACTCATGGACAAGAGTCACAATGATGAGCTGTGGACAATAGCTCAGACAGGTGGATCCTCTGATCTGGCGATAGAGTGGAGACTCCTTCCTCTGAGGGATCTCAGTTCCCAAGCCAAGCTTCTGATTAACAGAAGTTTGAAATGAGGTGTTTCAGCAAGGAGCTTGAACTCTATGTAGATTGCATAGATCAAGGTTAAGAATACATCGAAGTGGAGATCTCACTATTTATACTAGGTGCTTTAGGGCCGGAGTTATAAATAGATAGACTGAGTACTTTGTACGATCCAATCAGGAGAAGTAAGTAAACTATTGGCACCATTAATGGTGCCAGCATAAAAAGGTATGAAGTGAAATGAACTGCAGCCGTAGTAAGATTGAGGCCTAGATGAAAGGGGCCAAAACGAACTGAGAGTGAATATGAAATATGGTAAATTGAAAATGAGTCAAATATGAGAGAATTTGACTTAGGAGTAAAAGGGTCCAAAATAGCCCAAAATGAAAAGGGACTGCTGTTAGGATTCTAATCCACACATCTCAGACAGTGATAAGGCCGGGTAGTCTAGTGGTTAAGACATCCCAGTACTGTTGGGAGTCCCAGGTTCGAGTCCTGGTCTGGCCAGATTTTCCCTCTGAGTTTTCCTGCCTTTAATAGATTCTTGATGCCTCCAAAGGCAATCCTCTTGTTCTCCAATCCCTCCAATCCATTAATACGGATATTCCCACTGCCTACCGCTCCCACCTTGCTGATTGGCAATACTCTGATGGCATCCTTCTCTACTGCAACCACATCTATGTCCCTGCAACTGGCAATCTCCAGTGGGACGTTCTCCAACTATGCCATGATCATGACTCTGCTGGCCACCCTGGATTCCTTAAAACCCGCCAACTCATTTCCACTGAGTTCTGGTGGCCAGGCCTTGCTGTGCATGTCCAAAAATATGTTGCAGGTTGTGCCTCCTGTCAACAGAACAAAACCAATACTCATCCCACCACTCCACCTGTCACCCCCATTTGTTCCTCTGCTTCCTGCCCCTTTCAACAGATCTCCTGCAATCTCATTACTGATTTGCCTCTTTTGAACGGCTTCAATTCCATTTTGGTCATGGTTGACCATGGCCTTAGTAAGGGGGTAATTCTTTGTCCCACAAAGAAGACTATTACTACAGAGGGAATAGCCAACATTTTTCTTCATAAAGTCTATCTCAGATTTGGACTCTTTGACAATGTCATCTCCAACTGAGGGCCTTTAGTTTGCCTCCATGTTTGCAAAAGAACTCAGAAAACTCCCTAAATATGATCTTTCCCTCTCCACCACCTACCACCCTCAAACAGATGGCAAAATCAAATGAGTCAACCAGGAAATCAAGACCTACCTTCAGATCTTTTGCAGAGACAATCTGACTTGCTGGATCCAACATATTTCTCATGCAGAATTTGCCCACAATCATTGCCCTCATTCTGTCACCAGGCAATCCCCATTCTTCCTCATCATGGGCTATGAACCCGGTGCACTCCCCTTGCTCATTCCTAAGACCTCAACCCTTGCCGTTGAGACCCATCTCAAACAATTATCTGCTGCCCAAAACAAAGCCCTTGCAGCCCATGAATTAGCCCAACAAACCATGATCTCCCACTCCCAATGGTCCTTCAAACCTTCTTTCTCTAAAGGAGACAAAATCTGGCTTGAGGCCCAGAACTTCAAATGGTCTATTGCTCACCCTAAATTTGCCCCCAAATGAGAAGGCCCCTTTACCATCATTGATGTCCTCTCTCCAATCATCTATTACCTCTGTCTACCAAAGTCTTGGAAAATACATCTGGTTTTCCACACATCTTCCTAACCCCCCTATCATGAAAATTCTATACATGGTCTGAACTTCCCCACTCCACCCCCTGGACCTTGTAGGCAGAGAGGAAGAATACAAAATTGAATGGATAATTTGTCACAAGGGTTCACTTATGTGCCACTCCTACCTGATCCACTGAAAAGGATACCCTATGGAAGATAATTCATGGGTTCCAGAACAGGACTTACAACACATGTCCTCACTCCTCAAGGATTATAAGAAAGCTCACCCTCGTGACTTCCCTCCTTAACCCTTTCTCATCACAACCACTCCCAGGCCATTTACACCACCGCCTATGTAGTTTTGCAATAAAGATTGTGTTGGAATAAACCATATCTATGTAAACTAAGTGACCTTCTATCTACTTCCAAATCCACTTGGAAAGACATATACATCTATATAATTTACCATATCATTGGATTACTACTCCACAAAGACACTGACCTCTTTTTAGATAACACTTTTATAACTAGTTAAAATCCAACCACCACTGCTAGGAACCCTTAAGTTGTTGACTAGTAAGGCCCCTCAAGTGAAAATCACTACTATACTATTGGAAAGAACCAACTAGACACCTGTTAAGGTATACTTCAAGCATTTCAATCTGTAAATGATTGTTGAGGATTGCTGAACAACCCACATATCTGCTTACACTAAGTTTTTCACCAACTCAATTTTACTAGTACATCTAGACATTGCCTCATCTAGGAGAATACAATTCCCTAGCTTATAGTGTAGCATCTGTGGGAGGTAAAAGCATCAGTCTGGGGAGCTACACATTCTTGTTTAGTTCCATTGCATTTGCCTACAAAGAAGATACCACTTGCTCTCATACACTCAGACCTTGCTGAGTCCCCCCATTCAGTCTTGAACTCATTGCAAGTGGATTATGACCTTTATTGATGACTTCTCTGGTTTCACAGCAGTTTATTTCCTTCACAGGAAATCAGATGTGCCTCAAGCCTTTTAGGACTTGGTAGCATGGGCTGAGATCCAAACTGGCTATGTGCTTGCCTCTCTACATTTGGATCAAGGGGGGGGAATACATGAATGCTGTGAACTCTGCATTGGCCATGTTCCTCATGTTGAGGGGCATTGAGCACCAGACTTCTGTTCCATGTACCCCACAGCAAAACAGTTGAGCTGAACAGTTTAATTGCACCATCCTGGAAAAAGCTGAAGCTACCCATCTACATGCTTGTCTGCCACCCTCTTTCTGGCAAGACACTGTAGAAACCACACTTCACATTTATAATTGACAACCAATGTGACACCTCCAGTGGTGCACACCCATAGCTTTATGAAGTGGAGAAGATCCAGATGTGTCATATTTCAAGATTTTTGGATGTTGTGCTTATGTCTGTATCCCACAAGTGGAAAGACTCCATAAACTCTCTCCCAAGTTAGAAGAGATGATTTTTATTGGTTATGAGAAAGGCTCCAAAGGATATTGTTTTTGGTCTAAGTCAAGAGCATGTGTTGTCATCTCATCTTTAGACACCTTTAATGAATCCTACTTTTTAAATTGTCCCAAAGATAAGGAAGACAAGCCTCCCCCTATTCCTATCCTGTTTTTGTGTGACAATAACAACCCTGATCAGGAACCAGATGATGGGCTTTTTGTTCCAGATCTTCCCAGGGATCTGCCTGAAGCAGGAAATCCACAACAAGCTGCTCCACCTCCTCATCATCCACCATTGCCACCTAGACCATCTGTGCCACCTTGGCAACAACCTCATCCTCCTCCACTTGCAGCTGGCCCCTTTTAGCATGCCACTGTCAGATCTCCATCACCATCTGATGTTGAAATGGATTCACCACCATTACCTCCCAAGTGATCAGCTGAGGTACCACCTCACCCTGGCCCCTCTCAACCTGTATTAGGGAAGAGGTCATTTTCCACTCAAGAATCCTCATGGGATCATTGTCCAGGAGCTAGTCATAATCCTTTCACACCATGAGGTGTGGTGATGCATATAGGTGATGTGGCCAAGGATGATGCAAGCTGGGGTGACACAGCTAAGGCAAGATGGTGGGGAATTCCTGGTAAGTCCAATGGGCATTGTGAGAGCCAAAGGGGAAGGCCTAAGGTGAGGTCAATGTAAGGAGGAGGTCAATGTGCTAGGATAGGGGTATCCAGGAGGTGAGGTCCAGAAGGCTGGTGGGGATGACTGAGGTCATGAGGACAGGTCACAAGGGTTCTATGAAGTGTAATGAACATACAGGGGTTGAGTAGTAGCACAGCTATGGCTGCCCAAGGAGAGGGAGATGGATGAGGGGACGAGAGTGCTGGTAGGAGGTGTTACAATTTGAGCCATGCTTGTATCTACTTCTTTCTTTTCTTCCTTCAACTTGCATGAACCTGTGCACTACCTGTTATGATTCAGGGTACTCTTTTCTTTCTTTTGTTTTGTTTTGTCTCTCTCTCTTGCTCATCTCATCCAATATGACATATGTTTTCCTTTCTTCTTGCACACACTGCTGTCTGAGCCTTGCAGCGCCTACCATTTCATTTTGCTTACACATCCATTAGCTGACATGTTCCTTTCATTTCATCTTGCTTACATGTCCTTTAGCTGACATGTCTTCTTCTTCTTGATTATGTGTCCCATTTATGTGGCCTTCTCCCATGATCTATTAACTTTGATTCCTACACACTAGTGCATAGGCTCTGTACCTATAAATACTGTTACACAACTTCTTGTACATTAGCTTAGATCTACTCAGTCTAAATATTACTTTGCCTCTTGAACTTCCAGATCTCTATAAGTCATCATCCTAATTTCAAATGGATGCTCTCTTCTGAAAAACCTTTGACTCCAACAACCTCAAAAGACCTGAAGGCTCATTGTCCTGACATGTGCTTGAATGCCTCAAAACACATGAACCTATAAACTCCAAGTTTCTTATGCTGTTTCTTCAAATGAGCGTAACAAAAGATCTAAGCTCTTCTGAAGGAGCTACCACCATTGTAGTCTCCCATCATTTCCCATTGACACTCCACTGCAGACTTTCACTGGTTCTGCCCCAGACCTCTATCCCCTAAACCTGTCTCCAAACAATCTGACTATCCCCCTGACAAAGAGGAAGAGGACCAGCAGACTGATCCCAATGAAACCCTTCCAACACACCAAGAGGAACAGACTGCTCATGACCTTGCTCATGACCTCTCTTCTACTCTTGACCTTCCTTGAGCTCCAACCTCCCTATCTCCCACTTCTACCAGATCTCAACCTCTATTCCCTCTTCCCAGTCCCATCCAACAACCACCACTCACTCCATTTCCACTTGCACAAACTCCATTCATCCCCACAACCCCTATGTCTTTGAAACCCACAGAACTCCATGTTGGCACTCCCAAACCCTTCAATAGAGACTTTGATAAAGCCAAACAATGGATAAACTCCATTGTATTCTACCTGTATGTCAATAAAGCCATCTATGACACTGATGGCAAACAGGTTGCCTTCACCCTCTCCTATATGACTGAGGGATCCACCCTTACCTGGGCTGCCACCTTCCAAAAGAATGCTGGAGCTGGAGCTGTAGTTAATCTCAGAACCTTCATCAATTTCCTCACTGAATTCTACTCCTCATTTAAGCATGGAGATACCATAGGAAACACTGTCTCCTGGCTTGCTACCAACTCAGTCTCCCCCAAGAAAGACAAGTTCAAGTCTGCCACCTTGAATCAATACATCTCCAAGTTCAAGAACCAAGCAGCTGTAGCAGACATCTCTGATCCCAACATTCTCATTGGTTATTTCTCTGCTGGACTCCCTGCTCCTCTCACAAGACACATCATGTCCATGGACACCATCCCCACCATTATTAAAGAATGGTATACCAAGGCCATTTCTTTCCAGACTCAATGGGAATGAGCTGACGAAATTTGCCAAACAAGGACATGGAAAAACCTCAACCTACCATCTCTTTGCCCAAATCACCACCCGCACCCCTGCTAAGGACCCCAATGCCATGGGTGTTGATATCATTTGTCTCATCAAACTAACCCCTGAGGAATGAAAATGATGCCAAGACAAAGGCCTCTGTTTCTGTTGCTGAAAACCCAGACACCTTTCCAACACCTGCTCCACCTATCTTTCCATCTCCTGAAAACCTTCCAAGGTCAAACAAGTGGCTGAAAAAGAGATTCCTAACTTGATAGAAGTTGAGAATGATAAGGAGTGTGTATGAAAGATTACTTTTACCCCAGATTTTTAGAATGGAGGACTTCCCTGATGCAAGTACCTCCTAAAGTGTATCAAGATGTAAGTGTATCACCATCGCAATCTATGCATATCCTTGCATATCTCCATATAGCTCATTGAACCCTCTTGTACACTTCAAGCTGATGAAATCAGAGCTCTCATTGACAGCAGGGCAACTATCTCCTGCATTGATTGAGACTTTGTAACTCGAAACAAAATCCCCACAAAGAAACTCTCTGAGCCAGTCCATGCCTGGAATGCCAACAACTCCCAAAACAAAAATGGAGTCATTGACCAGATCACTACCCTCTTTGTTGATGTAGAAGGTCTTGCCTTCAAAGTCAACTTCCATGTTATGCACCTTGGACAAGACAATGTTATCCTTGGACTTCCCTGGTTGTAGATGGCTAACCCAACCATCAACTGGGCTAAAAGGACCATCTCCATCAATGAGTTTTTAGACCAATCTAAGGACCTTTACTCCTCCTTCACCACCAACACCTCTCAACACAACTCTTTCTTTCAGAAACCCACCTATCGTCCCCCAAAACATATCCTAGTCAACTTTGTTGATGATGCCTGACTCTACAGCTATAACCATTGGAACATGGAACAACAAAATCTTGCTAAAGCCAATGAGAACAAGGTCCTTCATCACATCATTCAATGTGGATCTAGATTCATTTTCTGTGGTTCTCCAGTGGTCGCTAAACTTACCACTGCCACTGAATTAGCTATGGCTGCAGAAAAGGCTAAACCTAAAGCCACTCTTCCCCCTGAGTATGCTGAATTTCCATTGGTGTTTTCTAAACAGGCCACCGACCATGTACCCCCATCATGTTATGGCTTGATGCCTACACATGATAACTTTGACTAAAGTGTTCTAATCTTATCTTATCTGATCCAATTAGATTGTCATCTAATTCTATTCTAAAGATAGTTCACTTTAGCTGGCTTGGCCACTGCACCATTCTGATTACGTGATTTGATATCACATGACATAACCCCTAGAATGCAATGACATCATGATCATTGATCTGACAGTATTTAACATGATGCAAGAGGTCTGATTTATGTTATGCCCCATGTCAGGAGTCTAGACCTCTAATCTAGATCTCCACATGTTCACCTCATGTATCATTTCATTCTTTCATCTCTGTGCTATGCACGATATCTCTTCTATGCACACACATGCTTAATGCATGTCTTTTATTATTGTGCCTCATGTCTAGCATATGTTGGTACTTCTCTTCCATTACAGAAGCAGCGCTTCTACCATGCCCTTACAGCATGTTTGACACATGTTTTCCTTGTGTTTCTCATCTCTGTACCTCATGTAGTACATGATGTCCACTGGTATCTATCCTCATACAGTTCTAGTGTAGATCATAGTACAACAGCTGTAAATAGATAGAGATGCTATATAAACCTCAAGTCCTAGCACTGA
>QFEF01002773.1:0-22711 GCA_003316035.1 Neoboletus subvelutipes
ATAAGGGCTGAGGAACTTTGATGCCTGGGAGGATCTCTGCCCAAATGTCCCAAGCAGGGTGGTCAATGGCATAGAGGTCAGGAGACACTATGGGAGAAAGAAAAATAGGGGTGTCCATTATGCTTGTAATACTTGTCTTGCAAAGCCTTTCCTGCCACTTTCCACACATATCTCCTTTCATTTGATCCAATCCTATTTATATTGCTCTCATCTGACCAAATGATTCTAGTCCAGTCCTCACAATCCAGTATTAGTGCTTGAGAGCAAAGGCTAGCCTGTATTGCCTATATCTAACAGATAGAAATGGTTTCTTTTTGTTGACTACAGTCTTTAGAGATGCAGACTTGAGCATATTGAAAACAGATAGGAGAGGAGAGGAGAGAATTAATGGGATGGGTTACCCAGACAGCATTTTCAACCTTGCCAGAGGTAATACTTGAGACAATTTTCCTTCTCTGAAAAGGAGAAAAGCTTGGAAGAATGTCATAATTTGATGTTTTCCTTGTCTGGATGGAACTATTTGATATCCCTGGCCATAGTAGACTTCCCCAGACCAGTTTGGGAGAATATTTGCCTAGTAGAAAGACCAGATTCAGAGAGAAATAGGATACTGGCTCTAGCAGAGGCAGAAATGGGCTTTATGGTAAAGTAAGGTTAGCTTGGTGGTATCCCTGCCCTTTATAGTAATTAAGGTTATGTAAGTTACATAATGAGACAGGATTGAGGCACAGCATCCATCAGAATATTATATTATTTATCAAATGATAACTGATAACATCATGGTCAAATAAGTGTCCCAATAACATGTCATTTTGAAATGGTTATATCTCAATCCCATGGCAGCCAAATCACATGACTAAGGGCTCATTTTCAGGGCAGTGATTATGGATATTGATAATCCTGCAAGGGTTAAAGCTAATATATTTTAGTTCTCTTTGCAAATGCCAAGTCTTTCCAAAATGGCCCAACATTGGGACACTTACAGTATTTGAGCCACTGTACATGCACATCATGTTACCATTTAGTTGTCATATTTTATGAACATACATATATATAATCCTTTTCATATTCTCAAACCATTTTTCTCTGAAACACATATGTAATCACATTCTACTGATCAAAATCAATACTATCCATATGATGATCCATCCAAAACCCTCTTCCTTTATCAACAATTCTTTGTGAATCCATTGCCTGAAGAGTAGACCAAAAGGCATTTTCAGCATCCAGTGCTGCCTGATCAACAGCTTGAAAAATATCTGGCTGTAAATGTGGAAGAATAAAGAAGTTGGATATAATATCCTCAGATGGTTGATCAGGTGCAAATGAAAAATACTGCATATAGAATAACTGGAAAATTGGTTGACAAGTAGGATTTAAATCAAGGATCCCAGTTAAGTAAGGATGAAGGAGTTCTTTTGAAGACCTGGTATGTTCATGCAAAGGCATTGCAAGATACATGATACCTATTGCATGTCTGTTAGCTAGTAATGGTATTTGAACAACACAAGTCATACACTTCTCTGAAGGTGCTGACATTGTACCAGCACCTGCAGTTAATAAAGTCACAGATGATGTGAGAGAACCACCATGAAATGACCCAGGGGGAAACACAACCAGAAATGAATCTGATTGTCCTTCGATAACGGGGGTATCATCGGCTCCACACAAGCGAGGCGGGGTGATGGTGCCATTCACTATAGCAACACAGCGGGCCACGGCGCGTAGTGGACATCGGGTTGTGCCGGCCACATTGAAATCGGAGATGATATTCCCTCGGAGTCGCAAGCAACGAGGCACGCAACCCATTGAGGACAATATACACGGTGACCGAAGTGGATCAGGAATATCTTCGAGTTCGACGGAAAAACGTTCAGGTTCCTGCACCTCGTTCACAACAAGGTTCGAAATCTTCCGACCGAGGATGTAAACCCCGCCATTTACAGCTGTGGCACGACAAAATCCCTGGGTTATCTCTCCCGATCCCCCGTAATAACCAACAAGGAATGGCGATGAGCCATACCGCCCAACTGACCTCATACAGCTGCGCACGCGGTGCAATGCAGTCAACGCTGATTCTAAATAGCTTACGTGAGTGACGACGAACAAAGTATATTGTCGTCTTACCTCCAGAGAAATTACAACCGGCGAGGGAGAACATAACCAGCCGGGAGATATCTTCGGTTAAGCCGAAGGACTCGTGAAGGAAATAGTCGAAAGAAGTATCCTCTTTACCCTGGAGCTCGGGACTTGTCTCAAATTCCCCGGAGGCGAATACCAAGAAACGCATGAGGCGACGTTTCTCAACTAAAGGAATACTCCGGTCCTGGAAAATACTCTCCTTGTTCTGCGGAACACTCTGGAACTTGCCGTTGCGGTAAATCGCAACAGGGCCCAGAAGCTTGTATGAACCGTATCGAGCAACCCCCGAGGAGATAACAGAGGATATGAATGGCCCGACGGATGGAATAACAGAGGGCGATAACGAAATCGAGTACTGATTCGGGTGAGATGGGCGGCTGGGAGATAGATAATCGACACGATAATGTACAGGCTCTTCGGTGGGGTTTGTTGAATGCATCTCTGCCCACTGAACCAGTTCGTCTAATGTCAGTGTGGCTTCATCGGCACCGTAGTATGGATTAGGATCGATGTGGGCTACTTTGAGTCCAGCGTTAGCGAGGGCACTGAGAGCGTTCAGTTAAGTGGTAGACATGAACTCGAACAGGTAACTCACGCAGCAGCAATCGACTCTGATAGACCAGTACCAAGCACTATAACGTCGAACACATTATCCATTACACCTGTTCTGAGGTGTGACAGACAAGGTATGAAAGGGCAAGTAGTGGGCAACTTCAAGTACTGCTATAGTTGGATCGTACACTCATCGAAGACTTGCCCTCAATTTGTAGTCACGTGTAGCTTGAACTTATCAAAAATTTCCGAGGTGATACGGGGGCCATATTATTAGTCGGATCTCACTTCCACTCAAGTCTGCCATGGCGAAGACAGACAAACGCAATAAAAAAGGTACCTCAAAGAAGGCTGATACAATTGTATCATCGAAGGAAATCCTTGCGAAGGCTGCAGCCCTGGCAAAGCCAACTCCTGCCGCAGGTGTGTTCGCTCTACGTGAACCATCCATTACTCGTTAGTAAAAAAGACAGCAGACTCATCAGATGATTCATCTGATGCGTCAAGTTCTGAGGAATCTTCCAGCGAAGAGAGTGACACCAATGACAGGCGAACGGTGTGTGCGCCCGTGAAGACTACTCCTGCATCAGGTGCATTCTCTCTGAGTGGAACGATCATTTCTCTCTAACACCTCAATAGTAAAAATGGCAGCAGGTGATTCGGATGATTCGTCAAGCTCTGAAGAATCTTCGAGCGAAGACGGTGACGATGACAAGGAAATGGCGTCTGTGCCCGCAAAGACATCTCCTACCAAAAGTGCGTTTTCCTTGGGTAAAGTGATTCTCGACCTCTAACGTGTCACTAGCAAAAAAACCATCGGATTCTGAGCATGATTCGTCTGCTGCGTCGAGTTCCCAGGTATCGTCTAGCGAGAGTGACAGCGATGAGGAAGATGACAAGCCACCCGCACCTGCTCAAACTGCTCCCGTTGAAGGTTTGTTATCGTCTGGCTGCATAATCATTGATTGTTCAGAAATTATTAGCGAATAAGAAACGCAAGGTTGACAGCGAGGCAGACGTGCCACCCAAAAAAGTCAAGCTGGCCAATGGCAGCGCCAACGTTTCGACTTCAGGCGAAGAAATAAGGAGCATTTTCGTTGGCAGACTATCGTGGAACGTTGACAATGACTGGCTAGCTCAAGAGTTTGCTGAGTGTGGAGAAATCGAATCTGCCCATGTTCAAATGGATCGCAACACTGGCCGTTCTCGTGGTTTCGGTTACGTCCACTTCAAGACCGTTGACGCGGTTGAAAAAGCCATCGCGTTAAACGGGAAAGAGATTGACGGACGTGCCGTCAACATTGACAAGAGTAATCCTCGGGACAAGAAGACTTCTACTGAAAAACGCGCACAGGCCTTCGGTGACACGTCTAGTCCACCATCGGCTGTTTTGTTTGTTGGCAATCTTAGCTTTGGGGTCAACGAAGATGCATTATGGGAAACCTTTGGTGAACACGGTGATGTCAAGAGTGTCCGTGTACCTACAGATCGCGACACGGGAAAACCAAAGGGATTCGCATACGTGGAATTTAGTGAAGTTGGAGTCGCAAAACAGGCTCATGCAGCACTTCAGGGTTTCGAGCTCGACGGCCGGTCAATTAGGTTGGACTTTTCGCAGCCCCGCGATAGTGCAGGTGGCAGAGGGGGTGGACAGGTACGTCAATCCATGATATTTCCAAGTACGGGCGTATCGACAGCCATTACAGGGAGGTCGGGGAGGACGTGGACGTGGAGGATTTAGTGGCGACTTTGGACGTGGAGGATTCAGTGGCGACCGTGGACGTGGTGGGTTTAGTGGCGGCCGCGGCCGCGGGGGTGGTCGCGGTGGGGATAGAGGTAGAGGGGGAAGAGGCCGAGGCGCGCGGACAGGTGGTATTACACACTTTGAAGGCCAGAAGACTACTTTTGACTGATTGCACCCTATCCTTCGTCAACATTCGTCAAAAGTCCGTTTGCGTCCACCTAGTACTTTGGATACTCCACTTCCACTAGACATGCAAAATGTGGCACCATACATGGTACTGATGATCATCCGCATAAACAATCAACCGATACAGTACGACATCGCAGCTGAATTAACCCAGCTTCCCCTCTTGTATTGCCCGTCTCATGGGATTCTGACCGGGTGGCATTGCCCCCAGCTTCTCTAGCCGGTCAAAGAGTACAAATAACCTCTCGGTCTCCTGTTCCATCTCCTCGTCGGTCATACGGACAGGTTCGTGCTTTTTCTCAATCGTTCCCGTGATTGGATTGATGGGTAAACCAGTGGAGGTGATCGTTGGTGCTCCCGATGTACTCGACCTTGCGGGCGAAGAGGTGACTCCTTTCTGGAAGAGGAACCCGGCGACATTCCCGTAGCCAAGGTACCCCGATAGGGTCGTAGCTAATGTCATCGAACTCAGCAAAGATGAATAGCAGACATGTTCGGCTCACCGTCGCAATCGCACATCGCAAAAAACATCTCTCCGCAAACCCTGTTCAGTCGGCTGTGGTATACGCTCTGTAGGAGGCGCAGACATCTGCCCAAAAGATCGGATCGTGTCTCCAATGGGCTGGCTCGATCCAGGTTGGGTGGGATGAACCAATTCCTTATCCGAACTTTGGCGTCCTCATCACCCAGGCAGAGGCGCGTGATGAGGATGGCAAGAGGGGAAACGAGATCGTCCAAGGTTTCCCCATCCGGCAACCGACTTCGAATGCTAGGATCATCGGAGTGGATGTCTCCGGGCATGAAGTAAGCAAGTGTCACATCCAGTAATTCATACGCGCGCAGCGCAGAGTCCTGAAGCATTGGCGTAGAAGAGCGGGATCCCGATGACCGGGATAGTGAGCGTCGTCCTGCTGATAAAACACAGGATGCACGCTCAAATAACCGTGATTTTGTTTCTTTGAAACCAGGATGAGAAGCATCACGGTTCATTGAACCAGCTGATGATGAGCTGGCGGAGTCAGGAAGTGTAGGTGCTGAGGGTTGCTTCCCGAACCAAAGACTTCGATTGGTTGGATTGACAGGGACTATGATTAGAGAATGGATGACATGGGGAAGCGGCGTTTCTAACGGGTTACTGGAAAGAGGGTTGACGTAGAAGGCACGAAGAAGTGGTGGTAACAGGCTGAAGAGATTCAGGCGAGAACAACAAATTCTTAAATGACGAAGACTCACCTGTCTAGCTTAGTGCTCCAATAGTCACCCATTACTTTGTTGTCGGCATCTGAACTTGTAACCTCGGGACTCTGGACTTCACAGTCGACGAGCTGCGAAACGAATCAGTACCAACATAAGCGATCAACGAGTTACACACTTTAGGATAATGAACACAGAGATTGAATATTAGCTTGAGCAAATCTGTTGTAGCGTCCTTAATAGCGGCATGTTCTTCTTTCATCAATTCAACGAGGTCACCCAACTTGCTTCCGATTATGTCGATTGCGGTCCCAGAACCAGGCACATTAGGTCGCTTATGTTCGACCAACCATCGGATGAATGGTGCAGCGGAAGCTGCACTAGCAGTACAGAGAAAAAGAATTCTAGAGGCAAGAAAGACGTGCTCTATAGAGGATTTCTATGCATTGTTGTGAGAGGGTGAGACAGTTTAGAAACGGGGGAACTGACCTGAAGCAAGTCGATGCAGAGATTGCCGCCATCAACTTCGGGGCTGATAAAGGTGACACGAGCAGATTCGTTGAGAAGCACGGTATTTGCGATACATCGTAACGCATCGTTCTGCGGGTAATCGTCGATTTTAGTGGATAACTTCAACAGGGAGCAAAGATTTGATGATGTGCCAAGGATGCTTGCCGCATCTGGTGTGCCACCGAGGCTTTTGAGGGTGGTGAAGGCTCGAGGTGCGTCTGTGACGGTGATGGGTCTGACGTAGGCACGGCGGGAGAAGAGGACGAACCATCCTTGGAAATACGAGATACAGTGTTATCAACGAGAGCCGCCTTGAGATCGTCGAGTATTAGCTGGGTCAAGGTCTTCCTGGACCCGGCGTCGAGTTGTTTCGCCATTAGGGCTGGCAACTGAAGGTTAGCATGGCGCAGAGGTAACCAGGACAACAGCATCCTACCGACGAGGATAGCAGCGAAGGTTGCAGAGGGCTGGTCTCTGGACGTGGAAGCGGAAAGGGCTTTATACTGATGAAGTACTTGACTCATAGCTGGATAACCGCGGATTGTACCAAGGTCAGGGTAACACCGGAACGTTAGTCATATGTAACTCAACTGGGCTTGCCACCAGCACAGCCTTGCCGTCGGAATCGGACCGCATCTCTGTTTGGCAATGCCCTTCGATCCTAACAAGGGCAAACACACGTCAACACCGGCACCTCCAGGGCAGCCGGATTTGGCCGTTCCCATCAACATGCCTCATCCCTCTTTGGCCTTGCTCTCTGCAAGAGCCCACAAGCCGCTCATCAGCTTCATAGGAAAGCGCATATGGCCTTCGTGTGCGCATGTTACTTTGTCCCTGTCTTCGCGCTCACACTCGGCGGCAGCACTCGCACCAGCCCACCCGCATCCCGCGGCGCCACCCGAGTATCGCAAGACGTTCTCTGGCATCCACCAGCAGACACCAAACACTGTCAGGATCACTGAACAGCCATCCTTCCGGGACTTTTGGGATGCACCAGCCCGCTTCTGGCGACCAAAGCACCACGAACTGCAGCAGTCCGAAATCGATGCCATTCAGGTGTGCGAAACATCTCCCATCGTGCCGAAAGACATTGACAACCCACGCAGAGCGGTGGCGCTTCACTTCTCTGACTTTTGGTTTTAGATGTAATGTATTGTGAATCGATCTGATACACCTTTATCCGCTGTCCATTTCCATGGATGTCATTGACAGTTCATGACATAAATGCTCCCCGGATCAATCTTTCTCCGCGTATGCCAGCAGGTGTTGCTCCACTTCAACCTCATCCATCACTCGCCAGTTTCCCCTCGTTTTAGAATTTTCTTCGTCCGCCGTAGACACGATTCCAATCTCTATCTCTCCCGGCTTATAATCTGTTGCGTGAACTGTCGACATAGCCTCAATCGCAATCTACAGGAACATCAGCTTTGCAGGGTTGGTCGTCGGCATCAGCGCACCTCGATGACCTCTGCCCGACCGAGCTTCTGGCCTGCGGCAGCAGCATCGTCAGCACCTTTCCCATTGTCCAGTTTTTTCCATTTCTTCTCCAAGTGGTTCATCGCCTCTTGTTGTTTCTGACCAGCCGCTGTCGCGTGGAAGCCTACAAAATAGCCAGCGGGGTCGAGTTTAAAGCACTGGGGCCCGTGCTCAGGGTCGATGCCAATCAGGATCATCGCTATGATATGTGGTTCAACAGGAGCTTCCTGTGGCACTAACAAGCCACTCACAAATACCCAGTGGTCTCATCGCGGCTCTTTGGGTATAGACTTGATTGATATTTGCCAACCGTCGTGCCAAGGCGTCGGGGGTGATCTCGTACCCATATTTGTATCTCCATTCTGCAGCCTCTTGCTGAGCACGAAAGACTTGCGCCTTTGCATCAGCTAAGAGTGTGTGTGAGAGATTACCAAGAAGTCGTTGTCGTGAGCCGCACCGATTAGACCAGTCATGACACATCCAATGGTCGGGGTGATGCTAAAGAGATGCGTGACAGAGGCTGCATCAATAAGTTTATCCTGTCCTGCGTCAGTATTGGGAATGTACTTGTCAGTTGGAAACAACATACGGGGACCTTCTTCTGTGTGATGACGACTGAGGTATTCTTACCCCTCACCGAGATAGCTGTGTGTCCGGAGCCAGAGATGGCCTTGAACGCATACTCTGTGCGCGTGCACGTCAATTCTGAGTGCTTGGCTTCTACCGAATGCATAAAGAACATACCAACTTGATACAACCGTCCTTCTGGAGAAAAAACGGTGAGATATCTGTCGTAGGATGTTCTCGACATTGCGGTGCGGTAAGGAGCAGCTCAGACGCGACGCGCAAGTGCGATCTATGTGTCACACATTGTGACTATGTCGTCACATCGCTCGACCAGGCAAACTTTGATATTCAACGTTGTCGGGCATCTACTTACTTCGGAGTAAGAATCAACTACATGGTTTTACTGTACTATCCCGCACGTCCACAATGAAGGAATCTGTGTCTACACAGGCACCCAAAGTCATGCAAGTATATCTATATGGTGTTTGCGTATGTACTGACGTATTCTCAGCAAGCAGCTCCAGTTTAGTCTCTTGAATGCTCAGGACACCGTAAAATTAGCCGAGTTCCAGGTCACTCACCGCGATCTGTACACACCCACCGATCGACTGCCCGTCAAGGATGGAGTTCTTGACCGACGTCTTGTAGGCGTTGATTGCTGCTCGTGGAACAGTCATTCATCTAAGACCTCAGGGCACGACAGAGAAGAACGCTTTCTGCGAAACCTGCGGATTAAATTCCGTCGACTGTGTCGGGCACTATGCATACATCAAGTTGGTCGTTCCTGTCTTCCACATCGGTTATTTCAAGCATACGATTGCGGTACTACAATGTATATGCAAAGTAGGTGCGATGATATCTTTGGGGATTACTCTGATCACTTCTTTCAGACCTGTGCGCGTGTTTTGCTCGAGGAGCCTGATCGGCGCGCATTCCTTAAACGCTTTCGCCGGCCAAATCTCGAAAATGTACATCGCCAGGCACTATGTAAAACAATTAAGACCATGGCACGAAAAGTCATATATTGCCCGTACTGTTCCGCCACAAACGGGGCCGTCAAGAAAGTTGGTGCCTTGAAGATTATACATGACAAATTTAGGGCAAAGAAGACAGTCGACGAGATGGAAAGGTGGAAACGCACGTTCGCGCCCGCCGTGGAAGCGCAGAAAGAGCTTGGGATGTACCTCAGTAAAGCGGTTCACGAGGACCTCAACCCGTTGAAAACCCTCGATCTCTTCAAGAGGATGTCGGACGAGGTAGAGTCGCTGCAATTTTCCATCTCAAGCGATGCTCATGATTCATGCTTAGGATTGTGAATTACTCGGTCTCAAACCTGAGTTTGGTCGACCGGAAGAATATATCTGGCAATATATCTCTGTTCCCCCCGTTTGTATCCGCCCGTCAGTCGCGCAGGATGGTGCTTCAAATGAAGACGACCTCACCGTAAAACTCACGGAAATAGTATTTACCAACGCTCTTATAAAACAAGGTCTCTCAAAGGGTGCACCGACTGCACAATTCATGGTGTGTTTCATTCAGTGGGGTTGGTTTGGTTCACATTTTATTCGGACCAGGAACACTGGGAATTCTTGCAGCTTTCTGTTGCGATGTATATCAACTCAGAGCTGCCTGGAGTTCCATCTCAGGCTGGCCAGAAGCCCATGAGGGGCTTTGTACAACGACTGAAGGGAAAGCAAGGTCGATTTCGAGGCAACCTCTCGGGAAAGCGTGTTGATTTCTCTGGTCGTACTGTTATCTCACCCGACCCCAACTTGCGTATCGACGAAGTCGCTGTCCCAGAGCGAGTTGCTAAAATCTTAACCTACCCGGAGCGTGTCACACCTCATAACGTCGAAGTGCTTCGGCAAGCGGTTCGGAATGGCTGTGACGTTCACCCTGGCGCAAATTATGTCACCGCAGGCAGCAGCGGTTTCAAGAAGTACCTAAAATTTGGAAATCGAAACGCAATCGCAGACAGCTTGAGCGTCGGGGATACTGTAGAACGACATATTACCAACGGGGACATTGTTCTCTTCAACCGTCAGCCCAGTCTACACAAGGTGGAGTTACTAGAAATTGCTTTGTCTGTTTATCTCATGCCCCTTGCTTAGCTCTCTATCATGTGCCATCGGGCACGTATACGACCGTGGCGATCATTCCGTCTTAATGAATGTGTCTGTGGGCCCTACAACGCCGATTTTGATGGTGACGAGATGAACCTTCGTAGGCGTGTCAACATAAGGTTACTGTCCCTCTAGCTCATTTGTTTGACAGACATACCGCAAACGGAGGAAGCGCGAACAGAAGCCCTCGAACTCATGAGCGTCAAGCATAATCTTGTGACACCTCGAAATGGCGAGCCCGTCATTGCAGCCATCCAAGACTTCATCACCGCCTCATATCTCATGACAAAGCGAGACAACTTCTTTGACCGTCGTCAATTCACCCAAATATGTTGTTATTTCGCAGACGCGGATCTCCAAATCGATATACCACCTCCTACGATTTGGAAACCTGTCCGCCTATGGACCGGGAAGCAAATTTTCAACGTCCTCATGCGCCCGAATAAAAAGTCACGGGTTCTCGTAAATGTCGAGTCGAAATGTAATAGGGTGGACGATCCAAGGGCGGACTGTTACGCCATGAAACCACTTCCGGACCTCTCTCCTAACGACGGGTGGCTTGTCGTCGTCAACAGCGAAATCATGTGTGGGGTCATGGATAAGGCGACCGTCGGAAGCGGGAAGAAAAAGTCAATATTTGGTGTGATATTACGCGATTATGGTCCTCACGAAGCAGCAGCAGCAATGAATCGCGTTGCAAAACTATGTGCCCGATGGCTCAGTAGGTTTCCTCCTTGGTCTGGAGAGGTTCTAAACGTTGACATCCTTGCCAGCCAATTTCGGCTTCTCCCTTGGCATCAATGATGTTATCCCAGGACCCAAATTGCGAGCCATGAAAGAGAAGAACGTAGAGGCTGCTTACGCCGAGTGCGTTGACCTTATTGCAAAAGCAAAAAGGGGACTGTTGGAGAACAAACCAGGTTGTAACCAGGAGCAAACACTCGAAGCACTTATATCCGCCGTTCTGTCCAAGGTCCGTGACGAGGTCGGAAAGGTATGCATGGAGGAACTCAGTCGTCACAATGCTCCCCTTATCATGGCTACTTGTGGATCGAAAGGTGAGTAGAAGGAAACACGCAGTCGGTG
The DNA here is from genome assembly GCA_003316035.1 of Neoboletus subvelutipes. Classification (NCBI taxonomy): domain Eukaryota; kingdom Fungi; phylum Basidiomycota; class Agaricomycetes; order Boletales; family Boletaceae; genus Neoboletus; species Neoboletus subvelutipes. The sequence goes on from QFEF01002773.1 coordinate 11,581, forward strand.
CATTCTAATCCGAGATTGATGACAGGTTCCGTGATCAATGTCTCGCAGATGGTTGCTTGCGTTGGGCAGCAGATTATTTCTGGAAAACGTGTTCCAGATGGTTTCCAGGATCGATCACTCCCACACTTCCCCAAGAAATCCAAAGAGCCGCCCTCAAAGGGTTTCGTTCGGAACAGCTTCTACAGTGGTCTTTCGCCCACGGAGTTTTTGTTCCACGCCATCTCAGGGCGTGAAGGACTAGTGGACACCGCTGTCAAGACGGCTGAGACCGGATATATGCAACGACGTTTGATGAAAGCTTTGGAGGACCTCACCACACAGTACGACCTCTCTGTCCGTAATTCCACTGGGGGAGTCGTGCAATTCAAGTACGGAGATGATGGGCTTGACCCGGCTTGCCTCGAAGGAGATGCCCAACCAATAGAATTCGAGCGATCCCTGAAACATGCATTGGTATACACATTTTATTCGTACCGCATAAAGTACTAGAGCTGATTTCGAGGAATGTAGTTAGTCGGAGGGAGAGATGATCGTCCCCTGTTACCCTTCGAGATCCTTGAGGCCATAGATCGTGAACTAGGCACACCGAAGTTCACCAACGAATGTACTGCCGCCTACATTGCTACGATCCGTGGTTTCATCGCGAATGGCATTGTCAACCATCTCGCAAGGATAAGGAAGACCCACGGCATGTTCGAAGCCCTACAGCGTAATGATGAATGGGACGCCGACACTGACCTTTCCTTGGGAGCAAGTTGTATGTTGTCTCCTTTCTGAGTCATCGCGCTCTCATCTTACGCGCAGGGGCTGACAAGGCAATTGTGGACAACATGGTCAAAGTCACAAAATCCCAATTACTCCACTTCCTACATCTTTGCTGGGTAAAGTATGTCAAAGCCAGAATCGAACCGGGTATGTGGCTCGAAGTTCATTGCTTAATCACAGGGGCTAATATGCTATAGGCTCAACCGTCGGCGCCGTCGGCGCGCAGTCCATTGGTGAGCCAGGGACGCAGATGACTCTGAAGACTTTCCACTTCGCTGGTGTCGCATCCATGAACGTCACCCTAGGAGTGCCTCGTATCAAGGAAATTATAAACGCGGCCAAACTTATAAGCACCCCCATCATCAGTTGTAAGCTGGTTACATGCAACAGCGAGCCCTCAGCTCGCATTGTCAAGGGTCGTCTGGAAAAGACGCACCTCGGTGATGTAATTCGCTTTTACTAAATCCCTTAGACGACTCCACAATTTTCTGTACAGGTCGCCGCCGTCCTAGAAGAGGCATGGGCGCCAGATTATACATATATTGGAATTGTTGTAGACATGGACGCCATCAAGAAGTTACAGGTCAGTATTTTGCTGTTCAACTGTCAATGCGCCAAACTCATAGCAATTGTATAGTTGGAAATGATGTTGGACGATATCAAATGGGGGATCGTCAACGCTAAGAAGCTCAAGGTCAAGCAAGAGGTTGGTATCTTGATTTTCAACATCTGAATTCGTTGGAATTAAATGTGGTGCGCTGCAGTCTATCACTGTCATTCCGCGCCGGAACCGACTACGTATCTACATTGATGGAGCCGACAAATATTATCGACTACGTGAACTCAAGCGATTATTGCCCGAGGTGGTTGTCAAGGTAATTCCCCAAACAGCTGTGTTGATACTCGTTTAAATGAACTCACACACAAGGGCGTTCCCTCGATCGAGCGTGCAATCATCAACATCAAAGAGAAAGATGACTCCAAAGGCAAGAAAGGAGACAAAGAATTACTTGTGGAAGGGTATGGTCTTCAAAAAGTCATGACGACAGAGGGTGCGTATCTCTTTCCACAAGCATCGGCGATCTCAATGCATTGTAAGATTAGGCATTGTCGGTGAACATACGACGTCCAATCATGTCATTGAGACTGCTCAAGTTCTCGGCATCGAGGCTGCACGTCGAACGATCATCAACGAAGTCCAGTTCACTATGTCAAGCCACGGTATGAGTATCGACCCTCGACATGTGATGCTTCTCGGGGACGTGATGACTTACAAGGCAAGAAATCACTGCGACATTCCGTGACCTTCCTAATACTCTCACAGGGTGAAGTTTTGGGAATCACTCGATTCGGTGTGGCGAAGATGAAGGACAGCGTGATGATGCTTGCCTCGTTCGAGAAGACGACCGATCACTTGTTCGACGCTGCTGCCTTTGGAAAGAATGACGGCATCTCAGGTGTTTCTGAAAGCATCATCATGGGTAATGCAGCGGCAAATTGTGGAACGTCGATGTACAGTCCGATCTCCTGGTTCAACGTACATGATGCTGATTGGTGATCTAGGCCTGCCTTGTTCTTACCCCTACCGAATATCCCAAAACCGCGAAAACTGTTGTTCGAGGGGATGCTATAGCGTTGGCTTTGTGACATCAACTGTTATATATTCCCTTTGTATGATCAACTTCAATGAAGCACGTGCTTTTGAAAAGCATTATCATGTATGTATATAACCCTTCCACAATTACAGTACGGACCACACATGCCATCCCCATGGCGTGATGCTACCCGATCGACTAATGAGTCGTAGAACCGTCTTTCCATCATGTAGTACCTTGCATTTGATTGCAGTATCGTCATTCGAAGTGTATCCAAGTGCACGGTCCTGCAGATCGGGTTGTCTCTGCTGTTGAAGCGGCGTTGACTCGACAAAACTGTAATTGTGTGCCGTACAGACATCTACAGCTTAAATAGATCTAATATCAGGGTAGATCGTCTCTGTGTGTATCGGAGGGAGACACAAAAGTCTATCAGGAACGAATAAACGGACACGGTAGGAGAAACATGGGAGCGTAAGCAAGACATTAAGCGCTTGCCTCCTTCCGGTGTCATTATTTCTCCCTTGACACCTCATCCAAGCCGCGTGGACCCCCAAATTCATCTAGGCCTGTGAGCCCAAGACCCGTGACAGCTGAAAGCCCGCCTTGTTCCGTTGCGTCTCGCTCATGTCTGCCTCTCGTGCGTCCGCGTCCGTGACTCCCTCGAGTCGAATCGTGACCATAATCTCCATCGCGTCCGTAGTTCGTTCCGCGTCCCCTCTGACTCCCTCGTCCTCCTTCCCGTGCGCCGTCTTCCGCGATGTCTGGCATTCTGCTCCCCATGGCCATCCTCCCGAACAGCCCATTGTCCGTAGCTCTTCCGTAGTTGTGTAACGTTTTCACGATCGCGATGAGGTAGAGCAACCCGAAGAAGAACAGGGCAGAAACCGCTATCCTTGGACCTAGTGCAGCGGTGGGACTAAGTTGTTGAGGGGAAGCAGGGTCATCTGAACTCCCATATCGCCAAACGAACGCGAGGATGGCAACGATAAAGAAGATCATAGACCTATCTCGCCATGTGCAGCAAGGAGAAATAGCAATCGGGAAGATCCACGACGAGACCGGGGGTGAAAATCCAAGCAAGTATACGTCAGCACGAGTTGTTTAATAAGTGCAGGACGTACCAAGCAAGCCAGACCGCGGGCATAGCCAGCAGCACCCACACATTCCACAAAATGAACGGTGTAGTTCTTGCCGCTTCCTATGGGTGAAAAGCGAGGTATGAGGGAGAAAGAAGAAGAGAAATATATTTACGCTTACCTCAGCCCACCTTGTTGCCTTGTACATGCTCCTCATCGTCCCGAACCGAACAATATAAATACACCCATACGATAGACTCATCAAAGCTGAGGTCAACGAAAGGAGCGCAGCCGTTCTGATGACGGGATCGTTCGCCATTACTTGACTTTGGAACATCGAGAGGATAGCACTGTCATTGAATACAAATAGTATCGTTAGGATGACCCCGATGAAGGAATGAGTGGATACCGACGAATGAAGCAAAGCGGAGACAAGATTTAACGTTTTCCATTCACGCAACAAGGAATCGACAAAAGCTTCCCAAGATTGTTTGAATCTGACCAATGCAGGTGAAACGTTGGTAGTCGTCCATTCATCAGGGAAAGGCAGAGCGGGGCCAGGGTTATAGCGAACGCCAGGGGGTATAGGGCTCGACCTGAGTATTCGTTGTCGTTGCTGCAGTTGGTGAGAACTGGAATACGTGTCGATCATACGTTCTATATCTGGTTTGCTGAGCTGAGCGTCTTCGTACACCTTGGCGATTCGTGAAAAGTACAAGGAAGGGAGACGAAGAAGCAAGTGCAAGTAGATTTGCCGAGGAAGGGTGTCCAGGATGAAATAGCGAGTATCCCGAAGGAATGAAAGAAAATGGTCTTTAGGACTGCAATCCAAGGATGTGATGCAGCAGAAGGGATTTTCCTCGCACGTAGGATCAAACGGGAGGTGATTCTCGATGTCAGGACTATGGAAAGAAAGACGGCGGAGACGAGTACGGAGCTGGAAGGGGTCAACAGGAACAAAGGCATCTTCGTGGGCATGGTGGAATGGGGACCAAGCGAAGCGGCGCAGAGGGGATGCCGCTCTGGAATGAGGAGAAGAGGCAGTTGGAGGTGATTCATGGCCGGGTTTCTTTGGAGAGTAAGCAGCCCCTGCCGAGCGGACGACCGAAGGGGGACGGGTAGGCTCACCCGAACGGCCGATCCTTGTCATCGTAGAGTCAATCCCTCGAGTGATCTGGGAGACAGCTTCGCGAAGAAGGGGGTGAACATTGACGTGCGTGCGAGGGCTGTGGTTTGGAGTTGGTGCAGAAGCGCGGTCACCTTCAAAAGAGACGCGTTGATGGGAATTGTTCTGAGTAGTCGACCCGTCTGCCGTCAGTGGCTTGACATCGTGACCTTCAGGCGAAGCATGGAAGTGTCGCGTGGCTAGTAAGCCCCGCAGGGAAGGAGCTGAGGAAGAGGTGGGTATGACATTCCGTTCATTGTGAATGGGGCGATGTGGGCTGGGAGGGATCGTATTTCCCGGCAATGCGGACAGCGTGTCAAGGTTTCCAAGTTCTGAGATGTCGCTAGACCTTGGAGCTATACGAGGCACGATGATGAGTGAGCTAGGTTGTACCTGAGAGACATGACTCGGATATATACCTTGTGTTGGATGTAGCGCGGTCTCGGTTGTCTGTACCAGATGGAAAGTCGATCCGCGAGGGGAATCAGAGAAAGGAGGGGAAGTGTTCATGTATATGTCAGATAATTATCGTTAGTGGGTCGTGACAGTGGGAAGAGATAAACGGGAAGAGATCGCTTGTCAGTGCAGCATCGTTGTATAAATAGGGCAAAACTACCCTCCTGTGCCGTAAATTACTGGCGGGTTACCGCAGGGAGGGAGACCGATTTTGTGGTGGTGGAAACCCGGGTCTGACAGCTCTGACCCTGCATGCCAAAAATGGAAGGCTTTGATCAGCCATGCACTCGGTCACGCATACGTCACGTCACACTCGGCAAGTACCGAGGGTGCGTCAGTTACAAGTTTCCAGCGGAGGGGCAAAGACGAGAGCACAAACTCGTCGAAAATCGAACACTTCTTCGCTCGGAACTTCCACCATCTGCACTAAATCACTCACGGAAGACAGCGCTTCCCCTCCTGTGTTTTTTCTTTGTATTTTTTTCTGCAGACATGACACGGCCGACAAGCAGACACGCATCCATCCACCTGGACAGGAATTGGCGGGGGCTGCATGCCTAGCGGGGCCAGAACTGGATGGTGTGTGGCTGGCGGGGAGGCCAGGGAAGCGGGAGGCGAGTTTGGAGGAGCAGCATGATGCCGCGATTAGAGCCAAACAGAGGTAAACAAAGGTACCGCCACCCGCAAACAAGTTGGACAAGAGACTTTCCAGCACACAGCTGGGCTCAACTTGACCCTGGAGTCTCCTCGAGAACGTCTGACAATCAAACTCCCCCCCATGACAACAGGCAATGCCCCATTGCGCCGCTCCAGTCGCAATCGGACAGGGTCTCAGAACAGCCCTCCTTCCACCTCAGAATACCACGAGAGCGAGCGCTCAGTGATCGACGACAACCCTCCTCCCCACGATCCCGAGCTTGAAATCAAACAGGAGCTGTGGGCTCGTTCGTCGAGAGGTCGCAAAGTCAAGAAAAATAACTACAAAGAGTCGGGAAGCGAAGACGATATATTGGGTGGAATGAACCTTGCAGCTGAGGAGCATTCCGTGAATGGAAAAGCGGAGCCAGACATGGACGACGAAGACGACGACGACCAACAACCAAGACGGACAATGCGTTCTCGCAGGACACGCAATACCCGCCCATCGACCCGCTTCACTTCCTCTGTTCCTGACCCAACGGGGCGCATGACCCGAGCCAGAAGTCGCGCCATTACGAAGAGCGACGAAGTCTATGTCGATGAACCCTCAGAGGAATCAGAAGACGCGGATGGTTCCCTCGAGGATGCTCCCCATACATCATCGGACCTCGATGCCGACGCTGATGCAGAGGGGGAACCCGACTTCGATGCTGTGGGAGAACCTGACTTTCAAGTCCAAGACGACGGACGACCGTATTCCCTCAGGCAGAGGACCAGAATCAACTATGCTATCCCCCCGCCCATAGAAGATACAAAACCCCCACCGAAGACCAGACCCATCAACCGTGGCGGTGCACGTACCAGACGTGGTCCAGGATGGAGTGCCAATGGTGCAGAGTTGAGCAGGTGGATGGGCATACCAGCTGATGATTCCGTGGGTGATACGATGTTATGCAATAGTATGGCTAGGCAATACTCATAAGTAATCCCAGGACTCTGATATTCCTACTCGCACCCCCAGGAAGGGTTTTGGAACGGCTGGTGGATTGATGGGTGCGGGTGCTGTTGGCGCTGGTGGCGCTGGTCTGCTCCCTGGAGAGCTGGCTCCAGCCGCAGGGACACCATCCAACCTCGGCAAGATCAATGACTCTGGTCAGTGGATCTCCTTATCTGATACCCTTCATTCACCGAGTAACAGCTCTTGCGGATGCTGACCCACTGGGAGTCAATCAAAATGTAACATTTGATGAAGTCGGCGGTTTAGATGAACGTAAGACTACTTACCCCACGTACGAGGACTTTATCATTGAAATGACATGGAACAGATATTCATTCGCTCAAGGAGATGACTGTCCTACCATTACTATATCCCGAAGTATTCCAGCGCTTCAGCCTCACCCCTCCTCGTGGAGTGTTGTTCCATGGCCCGCCTGGAACAGGAAAAACCCTTTTGGCACGCGCACTTGCAGCTAGCTCTCGTGCCAACGGCAAGGGCATTTGTACGTCCCAAATGCTTCAGCCTTTCTTCTTTTAAATTAACTCACACTCTGTAACTAGCGTTCTTCATGCGAAAAGGCGCAGACTGTCTTTCTAAATGGGTCGGTGAAGCTGAGCGCCAACTCCGACTTCTCTTTGAGGAAGCGCGCAATTGTCAACCTAGTATCATCTTCTTCGACGAAATTGACGGTCTCGCTCCTGTTCGATCTTCCAAACAGGACCAGATTCACGCTTCCATCGTATCCACTCTATTAGCACTTATGGATGGAATGGACGGTAGGGGTCAGGTGATCGTCATAGGTGCCACGAATCGGCCGGATGCCATTGACCCAGCATTGAGAAGACCTGGGAGATTTGATCGGGAATTTTATTTTCCTTTGCCCTCCCTTGACGCAAGGCAGAAAATTCTTGGGGTCATGACTAGGAACTGGGAAGGGTGGACCGGTGAACAGGGAAAGGAGAATGTAAAGGGATTGGCCAAGCTTACCAAAGGATACGCAGGTGCTGATTTGAGAGTAAGTAATAGCATGATGCAAAACTTACGCTACTGACATGTTTATGGTGGTCTCTACTGCCCTCTTAGGCGTTGTGCACAGAAGCTGCGCTGAATGCTATTCAGAGGCGGTATCCACAGATCTACCAATCTAATGATCGTCTGTTGCTTAAACCTGAAACAATCAGTGTCACCTTCCGCGATTTCATGATATCTGTGAAGAGTATGCATCCCCAAAATATGCGCTCTTTCTGGTCTGACCACCCACTTGTTAGAGCTCGTACCATCGTCTGCGCGCTCATCTTCATCGGCAGCTTCGCCGCTTCCCACTCAGTTGGAACCACTGTTGACCGCCACCCTGCAGAAGGTCAAGGACGCTGTAAACAAAGTTATGCCCACGAGTAAGAAGCGGACAGCGCTAGAGGAAGCTCAGTGGGAGGATGGCAGCGAGGAGAGCGCGCTCGAAAGGGAGATGATGATGCAATGTAGGGTCGAACCTCGCCTTTACCGCGTATCATTTCCTGATTCGATGACACAGCGATGGAGACCCTCCGAGTGTACCGTCCACGGCTTGTGGTCTATGGTCAGCCAGGGATGGGTCAAGGATATATCGGTGCAGCCGCATTACATTATCTGGAAGGCTACCATATACAAAACCTGGATCTCGGAACACTCGTGGGTGACTCAACAAGAGTAATTTTTTTTAATTCTGTCCACATAGCTGTCATCTTATTCGAATTACATCTTAGACCACCGAGGCAGCGATCGTACAGTTATTCGTTGAGGCCAAGAGACATCAACCATCCGTGATCTACATCCCATCCCTGCTCAGCTGGTGCGCTGCAGTTCAGGAGACGGCTCGTACTACCGTTCGCACGATGCTTGACTCGCTAGCCCCAACAGATCCTGTGCTTCTACTTGCTATCGTCGATGGATCATTCTCTTCCCTCCCATCTGACGTCCGCTCCTGGTTTGGGATAATTCGCGAGAATCGTCTCATTCTTCCCGTCCCGACCAACGAACAACGCGAAGCTTTCTTTGCTGGCATCATAACGGATGTTCGACGTCCCCCAAACCAGTTCGCAGATGGTATGAAAAGAAAGCGGAGGATTCTTGAGGAGCTCCCGATCGCTCCACCGCCTGAGCCAAGACAACTCACGGCTGCTGAACTGGCTGTCCAGGAGGAAAACGACCAAAGGGTCATCACTCTGTTGAAATATCGCCTAGGGCCTATCCTCACAGAACTGAAACGCAAATTCAAGAGATTTACAAAGAAGGCGACTGTGAATTGTCTTCATGAGTGATAAAATTCGTTTCTGCTGACGAAAGTCTGTTTTGCCAGGAGGAATACGAGTTTGAATTACCTGTTCCTGCGATCACGGAAATGGAAATTATTGCTACCAATGTCACTATCGAAGACGAACGTGCTGTTGCGGAGGTGATTGAGGAAGTTCCTGCCCCTGCCCAAGATATTCAAACTGAAGCGATCAATGGGACACACCCCGAACTCCAACATACCGAGCCACCAGCCCCCCAACTCCAAGCACAATCTCAACTCCAACTCCAACCTCCGGCTCAGCCGCAACTACCTTTCCTGTATGACATGGACCTGGAGCGCATGCACATGGATCTCTACAAGGGTAAATACCTAACCCCACAAGACTTCCTTGACGACATACACAAGATTGTACACAACGCTGCTGCTTGCGCGAACGAGAATAACAGCGACAGGTTGCATAAGGCCCAGGCTATGCTGATAGCTGCAGAAGTCAGCATGCAAGAGTTTGATCCCCACTTCAAGCTCGAGTGTCAGCGGATAGCAGAGCGCGAACGGAAGCGAAGGGACGAGAGAAAGAAGGCCAAGGGGAAGAACTCTGCACCAGATGTCGGACAGAATGGGACGTATGCTCCAGGCACCAGGCGGAGTGCGCGACACACTGGACAGCAGCCGGAGATGAGCATCACTGATCCCCTTCAACTCGAGAGGCGCCTCAAAAGGGCACGTTCTGGCGACAGGCCGAGTGGGTCCCCGGAGTCTAGTGAAGAAAACAAGGCCAAAGGCAGCGGGACGCCTAGGCAGCCGAAGAAGCGACTGAGGACGATACTCAGTGACGACGAACGTGATCCCATCGATCTACTCGGTCCCATGACGTCGCAGCAACTGAAAACCCCGACAGTCAGGTTTGCTGATGATGGTCGAGCACATCAGGATGAGTTACCTGTCCTTCCGGAACTATACCAGCCAGCTACTCAGCCACTAACTAACCCATCGTCGGTCGGTACACCATCCGACGCTATGGCAATCGATTCTCCGATGCCACGGCGCTCAGGCTCAGGTTTCGACCCATTCCTCTTGAACCCACTACCCCCGGAGGAAGATATGATGCGCTCTGCTACTCTCGCCCCGTTACTCAACGGTATCACTCCCAGTTCTGGTGGTCATAACACTTCATCGCATCCATCACCCCAAGAAAACGGCTACTTTCAGACTCCTATGCAATCACAACCGGCACAGCCACCTTCTCGAACCCCTACTGTACAGCCACCTCCTGATACGGATTCGTTGCCCGTAATTCCTCCGCGCGAGCCTACGAGATCCCCTACCCCTCTTCCAGACTTCCATGTAGACGAAGAATCGCTGCTCAACCTTCAGCATCAACTCAAGACAAGGACGAACCAGCTCTCTGTTGAGCAACTCGAACAACTCCGGGCCACGTGTCTCAGCAGTATATGGCATCATAGAACAGAGTGGGACAGGGACTCTCTCGTTCAGGAACTGCTGAATGTACTGGACGCATTTCTGAAAGATTGTTCAGTTGGGATGGGCGATGCCGAAGATCTTGCTTATTAGTACCGCCATGGGGACTTGCTGTCGTCGGCTGTTTTGTTAATTTGCCTTCTCCTAACACGTAGTACATCTCCGTATTTTCTGGTAGATTATTCGCTTTTATATGGTTTACTTGTTCTTGTATCTTAGCGGTTCTCACTATTTTGTTTGCTTAAAGTCTAATTCCCCAGATCACTGAGAAATTGCCACGCATACCCAGTTTGATCGGTGTCTTTACGTTTGGCTGGGGCGTCCACCACGATCGGAGGTTTCTGATTGCACAGTCAATAAGAATGAACTCAATTCTGGGATAATACTAAACAAATTTTGTCCGAGAGTTGCCCGGCGTCACATGTGCTGGAAATCACAGTACACTCGTGCATAGGGTATATCTACAGTCTTGCTGAGAGCATCCGAGTCGGATTACATAGGAACACAATGACAATATTTCAACAAAACAGAAGTAGACCTAGTTGGCAACTCGAGTTCATTTGGCTTCTTGAAGGACCTCCTTGGGGTTAGACGCAGGTCTTCCGGCTCCCTCGGTTTCAGCGCTCGAAGTTGACATATTGCCTGTCTTCCGTACAAAAAATAGAACGGATATGATTTGCAGCC
>QFEF01002774.1:0-16210 GCA_003316035.1 Neoboletus subvelutipes
GCTCTAGGCAGGCCGCTGGAAGACGTGCCAAACTCGCATTCTAGAACTTGGTAAGTAGGGTGCCAAGAGCCCGAGGTTGTTGAGGGGGTAACTATGCACAAATTTTCAAATTTAGACCAGATTTCACACAACCCTTCCTATTGGTGGAGTAAGAGACATTGCAGGGTCAGATCAACGGGTCGAGCTTTCATCCTCCTCGTCCTCATTTTCTGTTCCAGCTCCAGCAAGAGCCGTTGAGAATCGCAGTCGGTCGTCGCTTTTCATGTCGAACATCGCTTTTGTGCCACTTCCATCCAGAACAAGGACGGAGTCCATACGATATATCATCCATTATGTTAGCGGGTCGTATTTCAAGATCATTGCAACCGAGCACTCCAGGGCCAAGTTCTCTCTTCCATCCGTATGTTGTTTTGTCTCTGATTTTTATCTAGCAGCTAGCGGGCTGCGGCGCTACTGACTGGCTAATATCTGCTGTGTCTATCCAGTCCCGCTCTCGACGAGGGCAGGTTCTCTCTGACTCCGGCCAGTGTCCACTTTTGATCAGTAGATACCAGTTATCGCATCGTTACCCGCAAGCTTCTTCCCCTATATCACACAAGTGCTGTGAGAAATCATTCCAGTGTCTTCCATTCCACCTGCGAAGAAGCAACAAACTCTACGAAACTCGCGAGCTTATTGACATGGTTTATTGGATCCTTTTTTTTAAAAAAAAAGAAAACACTGCTTCCCCTCGTGAGAAGGTAATGTTTATCCCCAAGGGTGCCAGTGGGCTCACACAGCTTGGTGGTACCATTGCCTTGGGATGGCGAGAAAGGAATCCATCAGGCTAGTTTCGGCATGGTATTGCATGGGGACGAGAAAGTGCTGATGGGAATCTTGCTAGCCCGGCTGGCCTGTGGGACCTTGTCATGAGGTCAATGCTGGCTTATCGCTGATAAGCCCATCTCTACGTAACCAACCTTTCATTGGGTCGCGCCAATCATACCTCCCTGCGGTTACTATTCTGGTTTGTCTACTCCCTTTGACTGTTACAGTTGGAAGTTCACCTGAACAACCCTGGAAGGAGCGTTAACCCCCCTGACGAGAGCTTTCGCAGGCTCAAGACTGTACACGTTATACTACCCCTTTGCCTATCCATGCGCATACTGTACACGGCTCTGACCCTCCAAACGGGGCGCCTGACGGACGCAGCAAACAGGTGCGGCGGCCCAGTTGCCCTCTCCTCGTACACACTGACTACCCTGCAGGGTCGCGCTTTGCGCTCCTTAGACTCTCAACTTTTAAATTATGCTATCCTGGAATTTGCCTCCAGAGCTAGCATAATCAGCTGGTGTCACTCGAAGGAAAGTCCACATAAATGGTCCGATCACCCGACAACACCACCAGAACGATTAGAGGGTTCATTGAAGGGGAGAGAAGGTCGTTCCACCAAGTCCATGGACTCCACTCGATATTGTACGGCACCGAATCCCGGAAATTGTTCTCGGGGCCAGGAACCCCAGAAAAAGGAGGTCCGGCTAAACACCCACCAAGTCAGAGAGTTAGTCACCGGTCACTCGTCTTGGAGCCCTCAAACTCAAGGGATGTGGGCCCGATCGAGCGGATAGTAGGTGATCACGTATATGGAACTTCATCACTGTATCCTAGCAGTGCAACGACGCCGCAGAGAAGCGAGGAATTGGTCTCGTAATTCACCATTCACACCCATATTGCGATACCCAGCCACGAATCAACTGACGGATAACGTGTTTGAACCGCACGACACACACCAGTCCTCTAACGGTATCGTGACATTGCTCAGTAGGCATGTCTACATCACATTCACGGCTTGAAGCCAGGTTCCCGCCACATACCATGTGGTCAATTGACTGGCCTATACCATAGTTGCTTTGGGAGTTTTTTGTTCCTGTCCTCCCTTTGTACGTGTATTGTAACGTGCTGTCCAAAGTATGAAAGCTGATGCACGCCCATAATTCCCACCAAGGTGATGCGCGCCCATTAATCCAAGTGGCTGCGTCAACCAATACACGTACACGTACATGCAGCACGTGTATTGTCCAAAGTGAGTACCTATGAAAGTTCCATTGGACGCAATCACAATTGACACCGAAGTTCCAGCTTCATGTATAGACAAAAGTTCCGTAATTGTCTTTTTCAGGCAAGTTGGCCACACGGGAAAATCGCGAGAACAACAAACTTCGGTCGTTCATAGTTCCTCGTTAACGCAATAAAAAGGATAGCATTCGACTCGTACAACCCCCGGATTTAGAGTTATGTATCCGATAACAAAGATCGATTTTTTAGAATTTCGGGGGCTTCGGGATTTGGTGCTTGCTCAGATATGAAGTACTTCTGATGATGAATGTCAGATCAGCACGAAAAACGTGTAGTGACAGGAACAGTGATATTAGGGACTCGGATCTAAGAGTCCATAGGTAGAACGTGACCTAACACACCCCAAGAACTATTTCTGCCACTCACCAAGCCATATGAACGACCTCGCGACAAACCGAGAAAAGATGACTACATGCGATCGTCGAGTGCGCAAACTGAGCACGCGGGCACATGCGACGAGCCACGCGGTAAGGGTGACGTACTGGGAGGTCAGGAAAGCAAGCAAGACTTCTCGGGAGGCGAAACGAGTCGGTACAGCGAGGCGACGAACACCGTGACATCGAGTCGAGACTTTCGGGGCACAAGATAAATATGATATGAACGGAAAGGGGACCAGTATAGTATGCGACAAGTCGACAACCGATTAGATATAGCCAGTTTGGATGAGAGATGCGGTAGTTGGTTAAGCTGATAGATTAGACGGGTTATGGCGCACTCGTTGGGCTGGTGATGGTGTGTGTTCGCTACCTGGCTTACAAGCTTCGGTCGTTTCGACGTGTGTGGTCTACAATGTGTGGCAGGTGTGACATCCGCCAGATTTCCGGATATGGTAAGTCGCAGCTCGGTAGGGTCTGGATACTTGGCAACTTCATACTTGGCAACTTCAATTCCTCGGTCTCTGCGGCATCGCGCTCGTCCGTCGTGCTGTTGGGGTGGTCCCTAAGCCTCTATACTCCGCTTGAGTTGCATCTAATTTCCCCGATAAGGTCCGGGAGCGACCGTGTGACTTGGTATGTACATTTCTTCGTTCGAGTTCGACTGACGCTTGTAGATCGCGATCTGATTCGTCCAGGACGTGGTGGGTTAACAGGATTGATAGGTCGTCTGGGGTGACTTCCAGGTAGTTGGGATGGCTCAGGTATGTGGGCCATCTTGCGCTTGTACCGTTCTCGCTAACGCGCCGTGTCTCCAGCTACTGCCCGATGTCATCGCTCCGGCGCTCCCGATCGTCTTCGACACCTCTCGATGCCTCCTGCACACCCACATGGCCTTCTGGTCCTCTGTCTCGGTTCAACGGGTTCGTATTGTCGACGCGCCGCTCTATATTGCCTTCAGAGCGTTCTGGCTTGCTGTGGAGGTCGCATGGTACGACCCCTTCGTCGTCCAGCTCGGATCCGCACATCCGTGCGCTCGTCGATTGCCCGTCATCACGTTCCTTCGTTTTGTCGCAGGGTCGTTCTGGAGGCTTCGTGTCTGGTGGAGAAGGATCTGGGGGTGCTCCGGGTACCTCTACGTCGATCGCCCTCGCGACCTCCCATCTCCTTCTACCTTATCGATCGACGCGTCCCGTCCCGCGTCGCGTTCTCACCCTCAACTTGGGCTTCTTGGCACCTTCCTCTTCGACTGCTTCATCTGCGCGGTCTTGCAATTCGTCGTGCGGCGTGTCGTTTCGTCTAGGCATGCTCTTCACCTCGTGAGGCGGTTCGCCTGACTGGCTGGGTTGATGCATTTCACTGCCGTTCCTACCCGTAGCCTCTGTGCGCCATCTCGACCCTCTCGACCCGACTGCCTCAGCCACCAACTCGCCTTCTCGCGCCCTCAGACTGGTCGGGCAGCTCTGTGAGCTCGTCTGGACGACGCGCGTCGCCGTCCGTCGTGTCCGCAGGGTCTTTCAACGGCCTCGGCTTGTCAGATTTGTCTGGGTGGTCGTGGTTGTACGACACGCTCGATGTGCTTGCGCTGTTTGTCGGCTCGTCATCTTGGTCCCGAGTGACCTTGGCTTCAGCTAGTGGTTCAATGGGCCTGCCGGACTGGTGCGTCTCGCCCCCCGTTTTATTGGCCCTCGCCCTTGTCACAGCATTGCCGGTCGCCAACTGACCATCATGCTCCCCCTCGAGCAGCCTTATTGTCTAAGGACATATCAGTAGCGACGAGAGGCTTGGCGAAAAAATACATACTGTGTATCCAAGTGTAAAGAGTGGACATCTGGATAGCTGGTCAGGTAGAAATTTGGCACCAAGTTGAGATCTGGAGCCAAGCTGGATAGAGATGGTAAGGAACCAGCGAGGTTCAGATGTGACCAAGTCTATCCAGTATCGGGTTATGGTCGAGTTGGAGTATAGTCGAGCAGGGTGGGATTGATGTCCAGTTACTTTTTTGTTTTCAGTGTCACTTTTACTCTATGTATCTTCCCGCTTGTGAGAAAGGAATATCTGTCTCCAAGGGACTTGACGGTACTGCACGACTATCCTACGATCCGCCGTAGATTTGTTTGGTCTGGAATTCTACTTAAAAGTTTGACTGATCTATAGAAGTACATAAAGGTCGTTTTCCTTGTAAGTCTTCCCACAGGTCGATCGAGCAGGCCCACTTGCTGCTCCTTCATGTGTCTTCCGAGGCCCGACTTCATTGGGCCCATGGAACATCATCCACGCCAGAGACACTTATACAGCTGCGAATCAATGATGCCGCGTTTAAGGTGTAGATGGGCCTTGAGGTCCTCCCCTTTACTGGGTCGTTGCAGGACGTTCCGTGGTCTACCCACTGACATATGACCACCTTGGGACCCTCACCCCGACACATGAGGTCACGATCCTGTACATGCTCCCACTGACGCCACGAGGCCAGAAGGGGTTCGGATTTTGAAACTCGTTCGTGGTCAAGTATTCGCCCGTGGAAAGCCTACATGGAATGATCAACTTGGTGTTCAGTAGGATCGTCAAGAAGGATTTCACCATGATCGTAGCTGAGCGACAGGAGAGAATGGCGTCCGCCCGTCATCCATCTACGGGCAACAATGCAGGGCAACCACAATAATGCAAACAAACAGGTGCCAATGCTCATTCACCGCAGCATATGCTTTATACCACTGCGCGCCAGCACCGAGCGTTACAGCTGTAGAAACGGGTACATCAGCAGACAAAATCCAAGATGCCTCTCAGAGTGATCGACCTACCTTGAAAAGTTTCGTTCCCGTTGAAGCACGTCCATCGCTCGTTGAATGCGTTCGTTCGGAAACAAATGAAGGGATGTATCAGTTACGCGTCGAATTTGAGCTCGACTCAGGGAATCGCGACGACGAACTATGGTTCATGGCTGACGGAACTTTGCAAAGTTGTAGTTGTGTACTGATAGCCGAACACGAAAAGAACTCCAAACTCGGGTTAGTCCCTTAGACTTACACTGCCATCGCCTTGTGCCCGTCCATGCTGGATCCTTGAACGTTGAACGCCCGTTTGACGTCGCACTCTGTTCCTTCACGTACAAGAACTTTTTCACCCACTGAGCGGTCATATTTCTAAACCTCTCCACACAGCATCCCACTAGCAGGGCCCGCCCGGAGTGTCCCTCCAGGTCCAAACGTGTCTCGCTCTATCTACCTATCTGCGTCTACGGGGATGAGCCAGCTATAATCGATTCCCTTCGCGCTATCCTTATGTATTTTCTACTCTACTTGTCTGACAGAGCTCAGACACCAGATTGTTCTGTTATTATTCTTACTGTACGGTTCCGCACCCCGATTTCTAACATCGAGCGCCCCAAGACCCTCGCCACATTTGTGAGGTGAAAACGCTGCCCGCGCACATATAGAACTTGATCATGCCTTTCTTGCACACCCGGAGCGCCAATCACATTCTCCGACACGTCGCGATCGTCCTTGGCCCGACACAGACCCCCAGAAGACATAGGGTCCCAATTCCATACATGGGTGATACATTGTAACCGTGATGATGATACAACTAGCTCGATTCAAACGATCGTTGGTAGAAGACGAAAAGATAACATGGTACCATTCTCGCGAAAATACAATTGATCTTACATTCGGTTTCAAGAAAAGAAGAAATCGACTAATCGAAACCCCTGACTATTTGCCTTCAGCCCATTTCTTCACTGTGCTGATGCTGGGAACAAAATAGTACTCTCCACCGCGCGAGGTGGCAAAGTACTTCTGCTGGACGGCTGTCGCCGAAGTATCCACCTTCTCCGCAATGCCGCTCACTTCGAACCTATCACCATCTGTACTGGTAACCTCGAGTGTGACCAGACCCTCTTGAGATATATCGACTTGACCCTCTGCCTGCGTCAGCGGCTGAGGTCCGCCAATAATAGGATCTTGACCTGGTCGGAAGCGTCAATACTAGTGACTCCAGTTCAGGGAATGAAATGTTATACGAACCAATCTTTTTTGGTTCGAGACCAGTGAGAGGGAAATAGTCGTTGTTAGCAAACCCAGTAGTTTGACGATAGAACCCATAATCAATGGAGGACTGGTAGCAGGCAAAGAGAAGTCCGCGAGGAGACACGAAATACTCCTTGTCCCTCTCTGAGAGTGTTTTCCATGTCTCGCGTTCTGCGTCAGAGATCTGCGGCGAGGTTATAAGCCATCAGGGCTTTACTGAGTAAAAGGTCGGGAGCGGACCTCATCACCGTAAGGAATACCCGCACGAACGATTACGGAAGCGTCGAGGAATTCTTTGCTTACAACCGGCAGTAAGTTCCGAGGCTCTGTCTTGCGTATATGCGCAGAAAGTGGACATCCGCCGTCCGCCTCGGTGTAGTCGAAGTTATTGATATACTCCGGTGCTTGGTACTTAATGTCTTCGATATAAGGACAGTGAGCAAGCGGTGTACCCTGTGATTGTGATTGACATCGGTGAACCAGAAATTCCTAGAGGCCATACTATCTCACCGACTTGAATCTGCCAACCAATCGTGCTCCGAACAGTAGCTTCCTCTGCTCAACAGTGAGATCAACGCCTTCCTTAGGCTGAGCAGGAATAGATAGCCAGTTTTTCTCGACGTAATCTTCGAGGAACAGGACGTTCTGTTCAAGCTTGCGGAAGACCATAAAGGAACCGTCCTTGGTGAAGCCAGGACGTGCCAAGCGCCCTGTGTCGTCGTGGACAGGGTCCCCTGGGTACCCCATTATAAGTACACCTGGTTTGACGACACGCTGACCTGGCTTGGGTTCGCCCCATCCGCAGCTGAGAAAATGATTGAGAGAAGGGATAATTATGACAAGAGAACGCACTCGAGAGCTGGCTGGGAAATACCATCCCTCCATCCGAAGTGTTCACCATCGCCCACACGCACCCGCCCCTCGTAGATTATCTCGACAGTGATTGAGTTACTGAATATGCCTTTAATCTCATCCATTTTCTCTTTGCAGGTTTCTTGTTCTGTTTTGCAGGAGACAGATCAGCGAGTAGAATAATAGTGAGGACAAGTTTTACCCCTAGCGGCGAGTAAGATGACACCGTGACTCCTTGCGTTCCCATCAAAGACTGGGTCGTACTGACCCTTGTCGCCCAGTTCCTCCTTTTCAAAGTATTGTGACCCCTTGTCAAAGTGAGGATCCCCGAGCCTCCGGGTAATACCGAGCACATTCAACCCAGCTCTGGCGAACGCGATACCCGTCGATACGATGTCTGTGTGACTTCCTCCATGATTATGGATGTGATGAATATTTCGAGCAGTTTGTCTAGAGCTAGTAATCAGGGGAGCATATTTGGCAAGATCCTTTCGGAACTGCACGGTGTCGGTGATCTTGAAGAACAAGAAGCGTTCCCATTTCTGCGCGGGTCGTCAGTCGGACGGTTTCCAGCTGAATTATCGCCTTACCTTTGGAAACATGAAGTACACATCGCCCTGAACGTTATCAACGTCAGGCGTGTCTGCATCGGGGGGAGCGCGGGTGGGAGCATCGCCTATGAGTGCCCGATGAGGGACAATTGCACGCCTGTCAAGATACGGTAACTTGAGTCGCTGAGACATGTTATACCGGGTATGACTGAAGAGTGAACCTGGGGATCACCCTGCTGCCAGCACCTTGCCCTCCGGATACTTAAATCCACTTGACTCCTCTAAACCCCCGCAGCTCCACGTCTCCGATTTGGAGACGACCACATTGACTGCGTACGGTCATGTATCATGGCACAACGAAGCTTCTCGTGGAGATAGTGCTACTATCTGCTATCAGATGACCAGGTGGAACGAAATTGACGTACTCCCGTGACTGATGGCAATTCAATGCCTGCGCTCGACCACAACCTGAGAAGTACAATAACTTACAGAATCAGGGTTATTGAATGCGGCTTCCCTGAGACCGTCGACGCGAAATGACCGCGTGAGTTCTGGCGAATGATGTCGATTTGAAGAGACGCTGAGAGTCGGAGTCGCCGCGACTGCTACGGTCCACCCGGGCGCAAGGACGGCCGGTTCCGATCACCGACATCGCCACCCAACGTGACGCGTGACATGTCGATCTTGCCCGTCCACAAACAATGGTTAATGATCTGGGATCTTCGTCTGAACTGCGGGCACCCTCAGAATTCGTAAGTACCCATTCGCTATTGACTAGTGACCGTTTGGTACCAGCGGTCTGGCTTCCGAAGAGAACCGATCAGGCTGCTTCCGGGTTCTGTCACACTTGGCTGATCACGGGTGGGCCGCCCTTTGCGCGCAAAGTTCATTGAATTTGAATCATCTTCCTACTTCGCCGTATCTCGGCCATCCTCCGCGCTGTACCTTGCTTGGAAAGCTTTCCTACCAGGTCGTAATGAGGACGTTTTCGTCGTGTACAAGACGACTAGCTATGGTTGGCCGCGAGGACCACCAAACTAACCCTACTTGGTGCTGATTTTTTTTCCGTGTCGGTCCGCGCCGCCCGTGCCGGGTTAGTCTCTCAAACTCTAGTCACGGTAAATCACCAGGATCCAAGTCGCCTACACCTGCTCATAAATAGACCAACCGATTCCAAGTTCATTGCATTCAAACCTTGATGCAAATATATATGTAGGGCGCACTCCAGTTAATCCCCGCAAGCGCTTCTGGAACGACCATTCGAAGCCTTCACTAAAGATAGCCCTCGAGCACTTTGATTTAAAACCCCTGAGTATGCCATTTTGAAAAGAGAGCTGTCGGTCGAGCGGTCGAGGCGTAGCTCTATGTCCTTGCATTACTCGCAGGAATCTCTGCCGCGGAAACCATCGTGTCTCGCTTTCTACAACTGATAATATTGATCATTGAAATCGAAAACGATCAAAATCTAGATTCTATGTTATTCTATAGCTTGACCCTCTTCCTTTAATTGCCCCTGTAGCTGAGCATACAGATTTGTCGAAAGTGTTCGAACGCTATCTTATATGCTGGTAAGATTATCCAATGCGGGGAGCAATGAAGACCACGGTTTTGCTAGACCTTGATACAGACAAACTCGGCCGCTGTCAGAGGGATGCTGCGAGGAGTACAACTAAGGAGCGAAAAGGGGACATGGAAGGAGGGGAATATGCGGGTCCCTGGCAGGAGGAGCGGTTGGATATTCATAAAGAGTGGTGGTAGCGAATAGGATAATTTCCGTATTGCATCTATATCCATTCAGGGGCATAACCCGATTCGGTAAGTACTATCAACGTAGTCGGTCCGGTATATGTGTCACGGTTAACACCGAATTAGCGCACGACGGTAATAAACCGTTGCCATTTCCAGCAGACCTTTAGGTTTGGTTTTGGGAAACTAGGTACATACCCCCGGGCCCGTATGTACAAACTCGAACCTTGAGCTTTAACTCTGGTTCTGGAAGCAACATGGTACAATCGATATGCTCATAATGCATGCCATAGTAATGCCTTTCCGTCATCCTGCATTGGGCCCAGCCAAGACACGTGAATTTTTGCATGCTGCATAATCGTTAGATAGCTACAGCCTACAGGTACTGTACATATGCATTATGATGGAACTATATACCAGTGGGCGAAACCGAACCTGTCAACTTACCATTTCTCACGTCTACGAAAACGTTCCCAACATAAACATGCTCAATGCGTAACAATTGTAGATTTGGCAGTAATAGGGGCGAGGTCGTTTGAGATTGACTTGGACGAAGAGGATAACCCGAAGTTGTGCATTAGGCGATGGTATTATGCAAACAACCTTCAAGTCTTCGAAGGGGCTGTGTCGTTTTCGCGCACACTGATGGGGACAGATATTTGCCAATGTGAAACAGACGCATATGTAGGTAAAGAGTATATTAAAAAAAAAAGTATCATTATCTGAAATCCTTCTACATCCTACACCCATCCCCAAATTTCCTAGTAAAACATGCTCCACAGAGACGAAAAAAGACAAAAGAAGGAGCGCAAGCGATTGGAGGGTAGACGTACGACGTAAGTAATCTCATGTTCGAAATCATGTTCTGTCTGCCTGTGTAGGTAGGTAGGTACTAAGCAAGTGGCATTGAATGACTGGCATTGCAATCGCAGTAAAGGCATCGGCTTTGATGTAAAAGAAAAGAAAAGATTACAGCCATTCGATATGGCGCAAAACAGCAACAACACACTAACCAGAAAGCAAGGAATAGGTCTCATTGAACCCGTCTCTGCAAATACCTCGCACGAGCGCGTTCCATTGATTCGCGAAGCTCGGGACTTTCCCACGCGTTCTCGTTCTCTTTGAAACTCGACGCGATCGGCGCCAACACGTCCGATTCGACCGACATTCCGCGGGCAATGCGGCGGGGTGAACTCGGGACAGTGAACCCTCCGTGCGTCGATCGTCCAGGCGAGCGGTGGACCGAGTCTGAATCAAATTGGCGTTTTCGCGGGGACGCGCTGCTAGGAGGCGACATGGGGTATGGGGAGTAGGAAGGCGGAAGAGGAATGTCGCGGGGTCTGTGTGCCCGGCGGAGTGACCGGACAGAACCACGACGGGATATGGACGGACCAGCGGCCGGTGGAATGGAATGGTTATCTCGTTCCTCCACCCAGGCGTCAGACCCATCGTCTACCTCGTCCTCTTTAGCGTCACTCATGACTACGATTTCGCGGCCGAGGGCTTTTTGGCCTTCTTGGATGAGACGAGTAAGATGATCGCCTATCCGATTCATTTGATCTTCCTCGGCGGGTTCGGGCTCGAGCTCGACGTCGTCCATGTGTTGGTCTACATGGACATAGTCGAGCTCCGACGGAGGAGAGGTATATGCGGGCGATACGCTGCGGGGAGGAGTAATAGTTTGCGGCCTCGCACGAGGCTTGCGGTGGTGACGCCCAGCGGAGCGCCGTACAGACGGTGGGGTCGGATGGGGCTTCCGGGCCTTGAGAGACGGCGTGTCCTCGATCTGTTTAGGCTATACAATGTGAGATGAAATCAATGACGACAGAGAAGAAGCCTACTGGTTCGGGAACGTCAGGAACCCATTCACCACGTTGATAAGGGGGAGGTGGAGGAAGTTGGTCAGGTCTACCCCGGTCCCGCCAGCTAAGGCATCGTTGAGCGATTCAAGAAGGGGCTCGGATCAAGTTGAGAACGCACAGTCGATATACGGTGAGACCAACGGCAGTGCCGATCAGGGCAGCGCTCAGCGCTGTGGACACAATCGAACCAGCGAGGGTGCGGCGCCGCTTTGCGGGAGGTAGTTCTACATGGATAACGATGAGCAAGTTGCAAGTGAATAACATGAACGAACGAGAATGAACGAGAGGTGTTTGGGAATGGAGAAAAGATGGTTCGTTTTCCGCTAAAAATTGTGGCAACCGGCTGGGGTCCACGTGGGAGGTGAAGTGGGATTACATACACGGGGAATGTGACGGAGGGGAAGGTGGGATATGAAGAAGACGCACCTGCGATCATTTCTTCGACCTCCTCTTCTGGTTCGCGGAGGGGCATGTCCCTGTACTTTGCAGGGGTATCGAGATAGCCAGTGGTGGATGCTGCAAAGGTGGCGGCGTGGCTCGGCTCTGGCTCGGACGGTATCCAGCCTCTCTTGCGTGCGAGTGGTACGGGTGGGGAGAGTGAACTTGCGGGGGGAAACCTTGGGGGAGGAAGGGAGGCCAGCTGACGAGATATAGAACCACCTTCGATCCGGGATTGGGCCATGCCTGGGCCGGGATTGGCCAAAAAAGGGTTATATAAACCTGGAACGTTGAGGGTGAATGTAAACGGGAACTGCATTATTTTCGTGAATTTTTCGTGAAGAAAGAAGATAGAGAGGGAGGAAGAAGAGACGGGGTAATATGGAAGTGCGTCGATGGACCTTGCAGTCTGTCTCATCGTCTGTCGTTCACATTCACCGTGGGGAAAACACTGCCTCATTCACAGGACCATCCCCCTTTTGTCTCGGTGGACTAAGATATATGTATGTACAATCAATGTGCTGTACAGACGCCCACTGGGAAGAACCGCCAACGCCTCATCTCCTAGAACAAGGTAAACGAACAACCCGGATATGGCATCTCGGAAATGTTCGTGCTTCTTCATCCCAGAGACAATACCTCGGACAGCCAAGTCTCCCGCGAAACTCATCTCAGGTGCCCATTTTCCAGTACTGTATCAGCGGGCGTAAAGCGCCACGGCCTGCTTATGCGCATGATTTCCCCCCTGATTCGCGCGCGCAGCGTGTATCGCAAACCCGAATCTCCGTCCTAAGATCTGTACCATGGGGCGACCCACCGATCCGGCGCGATTACACGCAACGTGCATGTACATGATCATCGACGAAGGCGCAGCCGAAACGCATTCTTAGATGCCCTCGAGTGCGTGTCTAGATAAGCGTCGTAGAACCCCGCGATGAACTCTTCTGCCTTGAATCCGAATCGGTTGTACAATAGCTAGAGGTCCAAACATGGAATCACACCATCCAGATGAACATTCGGGCAAAAGGGCAGTAAACAACGCACCATCGCTGGACTATTAGCAGAAACGTGGAGAGTAATGTCCCGATGCGGATGGAGCGCGATGAGATGGTACAACATCACCCTAGAAGGGTGTTGTCTGCACCAGCCAAAAACGGAACAAAAACGAAGAAAACATACGTCGCTATCTGTACATTCTCCCAACCGGCTCTGACAGCCAGGTACGTGATATACGTTTCCTGGGGCGAACTCAAGAACGCAGCACCAACGACGAGGTGGCCGTACATGGCGATCACCGTACACCGCTCCGGGGCATAGTACAAGGCGTCACTGACTAGCGTCCGAATCCAATCAGCGATCGAGTTCACACGAAAGGGCACAAAAACAGTAGCAAAGCATGCTGACCATCAATGCCGTCCCAAAAGACCCGTGCTAACAGGTCGTGGACCTGGCATAGATGAGATGGTTGGAGAGAGGCGTAGGTGATGGGTATATGCGGTCTTTCGGGTTGATCTCTCTCGGGACTTGAAAAATAACGGGGTCAGCATGACGATTACGAACACACACACACGTGTATAAATATGTCGACTGAACTGTGCAAGCGCGTAGTGGGCGCAAATGTCATCCATGAGCAGTGTCCACGGCGAACGCGATTCCCAGTCCACAGCGATCAGTCCGGGTGTCTTTGGTGGGGTGTGCCCGTAGACGCGGGCCGCAAAGGAGTGTTCATATCGGGTGGTTTGAATCGCTCGGAGCGCATCAAGCACTGCATGTGGGGCTGGCACAGAGGGTGGAACGTCGAGCGGGGTCAGCGTCGTAGGCGTACCGACATCCAGCGAAGGGGACTCCCTTATACCCGCTCTCCGTCTTTCCTGCCAACAAAAGGAAAAGAATGGCATCGATCGACCCCATTTTCCAACTCAAGGCAACACATACCTGCTGCAACTGCAACTTTCGCAACACGAGCCATTCAGAAGGAGACGTCACACGTCCCGGCACGCGCTGTCTCGCCGACGCCACGATCCTTGCGATCTCGAAGCGGGAAAGCGGACGGACGAGTTCCCCCACGCCCTTGTTGTCGTCCTGAGACCGAACAACCCACCGAAAACACATGAGGACCACGCAGAGGATGTCGGCATAGCAGACATACGGAAAGCGTAACATTGGAAGACTGGGCCCACAGAGCTTGTCGCGCCTCGAGGTACTCTGGAAGCAACTCCTCCATCGTCGACTCGAATCCATCGTTTTCGCCTTGGTCACCGGTCTCATGCGCTGCCTCGGGCGCTGTGCGAATGGTCAAGCCATATTGAAGTGCATGGAGGAGCCCAGAGAGGGACGTTGACGTTCGGGTGGCGTGGTGTCGGGCTGCGGCCGCTTTCGCGGTATTGGTTTTGCGGCGTTTGGTACGACGGGGTTTAGTCTGGGAGGGTGGTAAGCGTCAGATATGACAGGGTTGGTGTACGGAGTACCTCCATGTACGCTTCGTCTTCGTCGTCGGATGGGGTACATGTCGGGAGCATGGGAAGAGATGACCTTCCTTCCTTATTTGTCAATGGGTCTCAACAGCCCGACTTTCTGTTTCAACAAATGCGTCTCCAGTGACAGTACAAGACGTTACTCGAACGCTCAAATGGCGGGACACTCGTCTAGACAATTGTACCTTTGAGTCTATTAAAAGCTGTATGTAGCGCGCTGGATCCACCATGAAACTTATCAGCTGGAGGGCTCTTCGAGAGTCCTGACCTGTGAACAACCGCAGGATTATGATAGACACAGACTTCAAGTAGGGAATCACTGCACAATAACCAGTAAATGTCGGGACCTTCCACCCGTACTGACACCTATGTGGGTTTACACCAAAGAGGCAATATCCCCTACGCTCGAGTGTGACGACGATCTTAATATATTAGAGTGCAAGAAGGAACGAGATCGTTCCTCTTTGGTACATAGGAATGGGTAGAAAACAGGGCAGTCCGTATCCAAAGATGAGGAAAACAAGTTGTATGACACGACATGGGTGAGGTCTGGTAAATAGAGTCCGAGGTACGAAAGCGAAAGGAGTGTGAGTGAAAGAGGATGCGAGCAGACGCAAAAAAAGAGGCCGTCAAAACACGATAACCAACAACAAAGAAAGTCGACGTCGAACGAAGATCATCATTCATAGCCGCGTCACGGCCTTGGAGTCCAATGGCATCCCTTGAATTGTCTGTCAGACATACAAATGGGCTGTGAGAACGACACGCACCAGAAGGATCGATACCGTTGCGGGCAAGAATCTGGTTGTGGCGGATCAACCTTGCTTGGTCAAAGCTGATAGACGCCGATCGCATCAGCACGCTATACACGCCGCACGACGAAAAACGTACTTGACGCGTTCTCGCCGCATGATCTCCAGCACCTCTTGTGTACCCCGCTCGTCAAGACCAGCGCGCGAATCGCCGTCGTTGATGTTGGCCTCGATGTCGAACATGACCGATGTCAAGCCAGCTTCGGCTTGACTGGAGAAAGTGGACAGAGGGGTGTACTCGTGGAGGCCAAGCAGGGACCTGACCTTGGTGGGTACATGGGGTAGGACGATGGCCCGGTAGCGGAATCCCACTGATGCGGAAAGGATCAGCGTGC
This sequence comes from Neoboletus subvelutipes, assembly GCA_003316035.1. Lineage (NCBI taxonomy): Eukaryota > Fungi > Basidiomycota > Agaricomycetes > Boletales > Boletaceae > Neoboletus > Neoboletus subvelutipes. The sequence goes on from QFEF01002774.1 coordinate 15,585, forward strand.
TACGGAGCTCGAGCGAGTGATACTTACGCATTACCAGTAATGCAAGGGAAGCGAAGAGGGAGATGTAGAAGAACATGGTGTGTGTACGGACGAGTATTTAAGGGGGCGCTAACAAGACGATTGAGTAAGTTGAGTACAAGGAGAGAAACAAAAAGGGTGTACGTACACAGCCACTAATATGGTCACATGACGATATCCTGTGCGTGCGATCGAATCCTGGCTAAAGAAGAAAAAAAAACAAAAAACAAGACGTTCCTTCTCATCTACTGACGATGAAACAGATCCGTTCGTTATACGACACATTGCAGGCAAGTAAAATAAAATCGTACTCGACTCCGTGGCTTATCGTATTTGCAGGCAGAATTCTGTCCACCTCTGGACACGTCCCTCCTCGCTGCTCTCATCGCGGACTTGGACCAGAGCGAGTCCCCGCTACCCGACCAGCTCGACGCACTCCGCATCACCCTCAAAGAACTCGCAAGCCAGGCCACAACACACCACGAGCATGAACTCGCAAACGAACTCGACTCTGCCCACCTCTCCCCTCTCTGCCTCGCCACAGACGGATCCAACAGCTGCACCGATTTCTGTGCTGAAACAACAGAATGCTCGACCGCTTCCGATTC
>QFEF01002780.1:0-12838 GCA_003316035.1 Neoboletus subvelutipes
TCTGGTGTGCGCTGTCCGTGCGGATGCACTGCATCCTGGAGGACCCTGAGACTACAGCCTTTCCGCGTGCACCAGCTGTCAGCTGGACGATGTACACAACGAGTTAGTGGTGATCGACGTCAGCCAAGAATTCAGCACGAGAGCTAGGAGTGCGAATAAAAGTATGTACTGAGGGTGTCAATCAGGGGCAACTACTACATCTATACGCCGCAGTCAGCTCATCCCATGCACGAAGAGCAGACGAGAACGGCGATCCGTTCCAATGCGCAGAAAAACCCCAACGCGAGTCCATTTGAGACACCGACCGTGATGGGTGGTACTAAGGGATGGGACGTGGTGCGAACCCATGACATGTTGAGCGAGGTGATGGTCGAAGCATCTGACAGCTAATAGCAATATATCGGACGCAACGTGTTTCCTCTTTTTTTCCTTTGTCTCCCCCAGATGGAAACGGCATTTCCCCCAGTCTCGTTTTCTTCCATGGATTATTTCCTCCGAGTACGTGTCAAGGAAGAGTCGCCGTCCCAATGCGACCGTGGAAGTAGGAGCCATCAGAATACTTACACTGCGATCTAAACTGTGGTTGGCATTTGACACCACGGTGCGAATATGAACGAGATGGATTATTTTATTGTTTGAATGACCCGCAATCATGGAGACGATCGTTTGGCACACATGTCGTCTGCGCACGATAAATCCCCCGAATATGCGTTGCCTGCGTCTGGGCGCTGGCACCCAAGGGGGGGAATTTGTGAGTGGACACGGATCGACTAGAATTTGCTATCGTGGTTCCAGGTGTAACATGAATAAGCATGAGTAGGCCGTCTCAGAACCAGTGTGTTCCAGATCCCAGAAGGTACAATATCCAAACTGCCGACAATACCACCGATCGTCCACGTGTATCTTCCTGGGTGGGTGTGAACTGAGACATTGCGACAAGCCTAAACCCGGATGGCATAATGGTAACGAGAGGAAAATTGCCTATTGCATCACGACTTGGACAATGGATAGCGGGACGCAAAAATCGGAGCGGATACCCGACATGGTCGAGGTCCATCTCCGAGGAGGAACGCTAAATCGGTAGCTATTCCAGAAAGCCAGGGCTGCGTGAAAAGAGGGTAGAAGTCGAACCAAAAACGCAGGGTTGGGACCACACGACGCATGTTGGCGCGGAGAATGTACTTTGGCTTGTGAATATGGTAGCTCGTGTACCTTGGGGCAGAGAGATTTTTGCGTAGGGGTAGACAAAGTGAAGTGTAGATTTATGAACGGGCGCGAACAAAAAAAAACATTCGAGTGAGTTTTCGGAGTGAGATAGCCCTGGCAGTGGTCTTCTCGGGACGCTCGGCCACGCCATGTCAGAAAAATGTCCTGTAAAAATTACAAATGCAACGCCCGCACCACACGTTTGTCGCATAGCTCAGGCGACCTGTTACAACCCCGCTCATGAATAAGAGCGAAAAACTTCGATCATTCCCTTTTGTATACATCATGGCAGAAAGAGGGTGGGCTTGAATGTGTGGTTGTCAGAGCTCGGCAAACCACTCGTACCTTTGGTCTGAGTACCATCATACATTATTGGTGAAGGGCAGTGATGCACGAGGTCATTCGCCACCACAATAAAGGGATATTTTGTGGATCAGATGACGGTCCGGCATGAGCGGCTGAAGACGGAGACTCGGAGTTTCGCCTGTCGATCGAACGGAAAAAAGTTTCTGGTTGATTAGTTGATCGGAAACCAAGTCATACCTTGTCCACTTGTTGAACGTGACTGCATCTCATCTCATCAGAAAAAAATGAGAATCAAACTTCAAATGGGAACAGATGAAAGCGATAAGGAACAGAGATTGCTCTGTGTGGAAGGGTGGCGCTTTCGGAGAAAAGAGAGCATGCAACCACCGACACATGAAAGTCCGAAATCCATCTGAAAACTCAGATAGAGGGGAAATTACCCTTCAACGACGCGGTGAAAGCGTCAAGGAATATGTTCGAGGTGACGAAAGAGCTGCACATTTCAGAATCATGGGTGCCCAAGCAGCCGTAGCTCATGCAACACCTTTAAAACACACGCAGGTCCCATCATGATGATGGGTCCACAATAGGGCTGCACGTCACATCTGAAAAAAGATAAATTTCCGGTCCAGGTGGTCCCTCGATATGGATATGGTCGAAAATATGGAATAATGCCTCACCGGTACAATTGGTCTGCCATCGCGATCGCGATGGAAGCTGATAAAATCCCGCTAATAGGTTCCAGGACAACCTCATGGCACAAACGATCCCGGTGTGAGGCCAGAGTATCAGGTGGACAGACACGAGTTCAGCGGCCACAAGACTATAAAATCCCACCGGATGGTCAGCATCAGAATCAGCAACCAAGACCCTTCCGACCGTCCACTTCCCTCTTCCCTGGATCCCACCAACACGCATCGAGAGATCAGTCAACGGTTTCACTCGATGCAACCGATCTTCACGGACGTGAAACCCCCTACCCGGTGCGCACCTTCCTTGTTGTCAACGCAGCTGGGTTATGGGGAATGGGCACTACGCGTATGTGCTGGTACAGATCTCCAAGGACGCCGCGATCTCTGAGATGTGTACATTTGCTGCTGCATGGTCGGGGGCACTTCCTTCCCATTGTACTGCCGGCAGACGCCACTGTCTCCTGGCTGAAGTCCCAGTACATACCATGGGAATGGAAGAAGCCTCGGACCATGCGATGTGGATGCCAGCATCGCAGGACCAGCGTCCTTGGACGAGTTCGCGGTGTCCATACACTTTTTTTTACTGAAACTGAAGATACTCACCTGAATGTCCGCGTCCCGTATGTGACAGGACACCAGTCCGAAGGACTACTTGAAAGGCATTGCCTAGCAATTCTGTGAATCGACTAATCTCTTTTATGTCGTGCAAGATCTATAGATCTGTCACCGAAGAACGGGAAGCTGTTCTGGTCATCGATCAGTGAAGATGCTTAGCCGAGAACTTGGCCAGGGCCAGTCAGGGCCAGTCCCGACCGCGCAGGACTACTTGTAAACTTCCCAGAAGCGGTTGGCTACTATTCACCATTCACTTACGCAGATCCCAACGGAGGTGCCTGATGGTGAAGTACCGTTGCAGAAGAAATTTGGGTGGTGGAAACGGCGAAGCTGCGTTTCCCAGCAGTCACGGTTCAATTACCTGATCCTTAATTAGGCTCATATATTCGGCAAACTAACGTTGTCACAAGAAGCTTTCGACAAACCTCTCATCCATCTTGGTCTGTCTTCGTTGAACCGTGGCTTGAGAAGTAGGCGCGTCGATCAGGGAGATCCATGTGCTTTCGACTAGTGATGGGGTGCGAGAATTGGCTGCCAGCTCGACCGGTTGCGTCGGAGATGAGAAACCAATTGGCGTGGTCATTTCAGTGTCTAACAAGTACTCGTTCCATATCTTTTCTCAACGTCAAAAAAAAACAGTATCTGATTCTGAACGGGAGCCATCATCAGTACTGAGCGCGGTCGGACTATCATCGTGGACATGTTTTTCTCCGAGTTTGCCTCTCGCAAGTTCCTGTGTTGGCTCGAGGCATGGCACCTGTTACATTTCATGGGCAACCCAGGTCTGATCCTTCCTGATCCTATTTCTTTGAGGTTGTCTTATGCATTTTTACCCGGATTGTTCAAGAATGTACTCGCGCCATCAAATTTCACCTTCGTTATCAGACACCACAATGCGTCAGGTTCCTGTCACTCGACCCGTCCATTCCACTCGTTGCACCCAACTGGTACGTCTCAACATTGGTAGAATGAAAATCGGTGTGCAAGTTCCAGAACACCTGTAGAATGTGACCAAAGACGTTCATATGTGAAACGAACGAGAACCATCCTATATTCTTGTTGGAATCGAACAGCGACGTTCGAGACTCTCCCGACTCGTTTGGATCCGGACTTGAAAGGTTGGCAGGCGGCGAGTGGCGAATGGTCACCCCCTTAGTTCCATTATCGACCCCGAAATACTTACATCTGATACCACCTGGTTCTCACAGGTCATTTTTCGGTCAGACATTACCGCTCCTACCTCCCCTTGACCTTCCTACGTTGCCTCTCGATTTGGAAGAGGTCGTATTGTCAACTCCGCGAGCACTATCCGCTTCGTGCGACAAGGTAACCAAGTCCGCCTTCGCGGAAGCGGAGTCAAACCTGTCTCACTTGGGTTTCGTTCCCGTTCCTCAGGCAACTGGCTTTCTTAGTGTTGCCAACAGTACAGATCTATCCAGGGAATACATGCCAGCTGCGCCTCGGAACTTGCAGGGCTGCAGTACTGCTCGAACGACTTCCAGGATCAGCGTTCACTAAACGGTACTTGAGAATCTGTGCGTTGTTGATCCGACGAGTAAGGATTGTGAAGAGAAACTGATTTGGCCGTTAATTCGATATATATCCGCATGTTCCCCGAAAGGCACGGCTGAGTTGTGATCATTATCGTGAAATGATCCTCGAAGATGCAAAAGGTATGAGACCAAGTGCCGCCCTTGACGGGTGGGAGACAGAAGTAAGGCGCAAGGCACGAAGGAAGACGGTTTTGTTGTCATATTTGTACCTTTATCTACCGATATCTGTAGTCATGTGAACCTGGCACTTGTCCGCCGACCAGAAAAAGCTATGAATGATGATCTGCGCAAAGTCTTGGGACACGGCAGCCGCATGAGTGCATCAAAGCCAAGGCAGTGTTGCACAAGATGAACTCATAAATAGGGCTTTTGATGAAACGTAGCGTATGTCCTTTCGCGGAACATCTTGAAAGGGATATCCCGTCAATAAATTAAACAAGAAGACGAATGGAACTTAAGAGCTATATTCAACCGATTTATAAAACCACTATAACGCGTTTGAAAGGCGGCGCCGTCAAAATTTGCCACCCGCCAAGTCTTCCATGAGATTAATGAGGGGAATGTGGACAGCGCAAAACCCGGAGATACACAAGTTTCCAACTCGATAGATACGTTATCTAGGGAATTTTCAGTGTTGGCGCAACTCTCGAGCTGAAGAATCGAAGGAACCCAATTATTTTTGACCGGTAGAAGGCTATATCTTAAACGGTCAGTCTGAGCGGAGCTTTTCCGAGCTGACGACGCCACTGGCTGTGGCAGTAGACCTTCTTGATGGGTGCTAGAGCAAGAATGAGTGATGCAAAGCATCAATGGAATCCAGGCCGGTTTACAGCAGTGTGCAGCACCCCGTAGCCACGGTGTTTGGAAATTTGGGGCCGATCTGGAGCTGCTTTCTTGCGGCGTGTCGTGTCCCTATAGGAGACTGTCAGTGAATCGGAGAATGTCGCTGGGTTTCGCATCAACTTACCGGCCCGTATACCTCCTTCTACAAAAACAAAAACAAATACCAGCCTCCAACTAGCCTCGTTCCGAGGACCAGCAAACGGCCAGAATGCTCTCAGGGGGGCGTGTGTCCACGGTCTTCTGCGAATGAACTGCGCGAGTGATGAACGAGGCAGAGAAGTTTGCCATCCCCATGACCCCAGCACGGTGAATTGTACGGACGCCAGTCGCCACATCCCCCGAAAGAGAATTCCTATGGCCAGAAACCACCTCTCTAAGCCATACGGCGTCGGGACCTATCCACCCACGACCTGTTTTGTCGAGTGTGGGTCAGGGCAGCAGTACCTGGTGTCTACGCCCTGGTTCCATGCTCCAAGGAGTTCTCAACGCAGAAATGGAATCTCCAAACGGCACCCGGCTACCGTCGTAACTGGGTTTATACCTCGAGGACAAATCCCCCGTTATGGAGGGACATCAGAGGTGTCTTGCCCCATCATGGTCGTAAAAGCTTCTGGCCCCGAAGGACATGATTCCCCGGCGATCGTCAGGCCAGAAACCGAGTATAGCTTGAGCCGATAGATCCACAGAGATCCGGGGATGCTGGGGACTCCGTGCGTGATATCCTCCTATAAAAGCGGCAGAGGGGGTTTCCTCTCTGTATCGGCTGGCCATTCAGAGCGAAACTGCTACACAATGGTCAGACCCTTTTCCATCCCATTTGTATTGCACGGTTGATGCCTTTGCTTAACAGAGGAATAACCTGTAATACATACCATGGGAATGGAAGAGGGTTTGGGCCACAGTGTAGCAGTCCTCCTCTGATCATACCTGATATCTGGGCCATTCCATTACTTTGTCATCACAATAGATAGGTGAACCTACTCACACTCTAGATGCAAAAGGTCCAGAACCTTGGCAAAGGATCACTTGTTTATTCCTCGAGCAATCGCAGGGATCGCATGCCAGGTGAAAATCATGATTGCGCTGGTCGCAGTGTCACGACGTACGTCGCTTCGTGCGATCCTGCGAGCAAGTGATCGTTTATCGTCCATCCTATTCTTCTGTTTCGGTGTTTGGTGAGTGTTTAGAGCTCCATTCTTCCCGCAGCCGACTGACTAGCATTCCGGAATCTAGCTATAGTGGTTCGTGCGAGCCACGAAGTATCGCCCGTGCGTTGCAACTGTGCTAGCCTGAGGAAGTATGTGTGGGGAGGTGAAGAAGATGTTGCTATGTTTCGCTGGTGCCACGAGAAGTAAGCTTCCGTCTATGGTCTAGCGCCTCCATTCTTGGTCACCCATCTCGTCGATTACTCTTGCAGGTAATCAGGGAGCCTATTTTTCCTCATAGCCACTCATGTGGAGCTTTCTACTTTGGACCTGGTTCAAGGTGTCCGGCGCATAACGAAATACCAACATGAGAGGAGACCCGAGAAACCAATGCATGGCCTTTAAAGTTGACTTGTTCAAAGAGATGCCGTCGCCGCCTGCCCTTGGGATATAATCATGTTGAGAAAGAATGGGAACGCGGCTAAACTTTACACCGTGACGAGGATATTCGAGTCTTCGGATTTTTTCACGGAAATCTGTGCGGCTGAGCCGCGTCGGACGATCCCCACACACTGGTACAAGGTACATATTTTACGGAGTCTCACGCAAACCATTCCCTCGATCTCACACCTGCTGCCAAAAGGTTTAATGACCGGACTTCTACATTGCCGAGTTTTATTTATTTCAGCAAACAAGGCAGGTTACCGGGCCGCGACTTATACAACTGTGCCAGACTACGAAAAGTACGCCGGAGTTGCCCTACTCCAGGGATCTATTCATTCAAGTCCCCGACACTGATCGAATACCCCTGCCAGCGGCGAACAAGGCTCCAGCGTCTAGCTTTATCCCAATCCAGTACAGGTTGTTGTTCCTAAACTCCGCGAGGCCAGACTTCGCGGAGTAGGGCATTGAGAGCATTGTCAGTAAGCATTCACCTTTTTTTCGAGGCTCGTTCAGAAGCAGTCGGATCACAACGGGCTGGATACAGGGATTCATATCATCTACGTGCCCGTTTGTAACCCCAGACAGAGTCGACTCCCCCCGACGCGCACTCTCAGGATGGCCTCAGGGTATTGGTTGTGAGGGAGTCGGGACCTTAGGCTAGTACATTCTTCCTATACCTTCCTCGCGTCCGCCTTAAACACATTGTGCCAGCTTTGTTTAGGGTTCCTCTCCAAGACTTCGCTCAGCCAATGTAAATCATTTTTTGAAAAATGTCGGCGACGGCTGAATCAGATTTGGTCGCACGCAGGTCTCCGTCTCCTCGGATAACGCCGAGTCGAATCCCCCGGATAAATAAAAATATCCTTTTGGGTTAATGGGGTTAGGGTTGTTTGGGCCATGATACAAATCACCTAGAAGCTGGGGGGTATGGGTTAAGGGTCATCAATGCAACATAAAGTTGAAAAACTGATGCACTACTGGGCAGTTTAATGATAGGAATACGAACGGGCTACAGTCAACTCTCTCATAATCCAGACCCCTTGGGAGACCGAACCACTAAAATTTTCAATTGCGCACAATGGGACGTATGGTAGTATGAATTCTCAGTAATCAACGTTCCCTATAAGACATATCCCTCTGATTTGATAGTTTGGCTGCTAGTGTCGTCTGAAGGGGCATGGGTTATGAGTGAGTTGACTGTACTCCATAGTCATGAACGTCTTTACGCCCAGTGGCCAGGTACCACAGGGTGCGAAGAAGACAGACCACCGTCCACGGCGATGTTCTGTCCATTGACATAGCTCGAGTCGTCTTCAAAGCATGGTAGATCAGTCCCGAGCACATTATCACCACCAGTAGCCGTATCCAAGCCTCACCTGATGCCAAGAATAGCGCCATCTGTGCAATTTCTACGTCGCGTGGTCAGCTCGTGGAAGCAAGGTTTTCGGGGATGCAAACACGAAATACGTACCCTGGGGAACACCGTATCGGCCCATTGGATTCAATTGTCCGATCTTCCCTGCGTTACCTCGTTCACGAGCGACATCGAAAAGGTCCTTCGTCATCTTTGTCTCGATCAAGCCAGGGCAGATCGAGTTCACGCGAACGTCAGTCTTCTGTAATTGGTACACACTCGTCTTCGCGATCGAGTTGACGCTATAGCGGGGTAAGATCGTTTTACGAGGGGAAGAACGGTGCGATCTCACGCGGCTTTACTTGCACTATCTGTATTATTGTTTATATTATGGGTGTAACATATAGGAGGGGCTTACAATCAATGGTTCCCGCGCCAGAGCGCAATCCAGCAACTGGTAAGCAGGTTCAAATACAGAAGGGGTTAAAAACGGAGGCAGGACGAACCTGAAGCAGTCAATATAATGCTGCCACTGCCCAATGTCTTGCCGCTCGAAGGGTTTGTGCGCATCATAGCTTGCGAGGCGTGTTTGACCGCCAAGAAGCACCTACAGAGCAAGCGTCGATTAGAGCAGTGGAACGCATTCAGAGGACGTGACTTGCGAAAGAGTGTTGATTCGCATAGTCTCCATGAACCGCTCCGGAGGGGTGTCTTGCAGTGCCAAGCTCGTTGCCACTCCAGCCTAACGTCGCGTCAAGTGGGAACGTCCCGGGTGCAAAAGGACAGACGTTTGCAAAGAAGACATCTAGCTGGCCCTCTTCATCAATTGCTTGCTTGCATACTGCAGCTATCGCGGCATCATCCGCAGCATCAGCTTGAATGGTTGTAACCTGTACACTTCGGATAAGCTGGTGGAGTTGTGATCCTACGTTGCGCTGACCTTTACGTCTGGATACGAGCGTTCGATCGTTGATTTAAGGTCGGGTAGATTTTCTGTGGAGAAATCCACCAAATAAAGACGCCGTGCACCTACATAAACCATGTCCGTGATGAGCACTACCCGCAAGATGCAAAAAAATCACCAGCCAGACCTTCATGTGCGAAGAGGAGGGCGGAGGCACGCCTGAGCAATGCACATACACAAACGAAATACGAGCGTAAGTAGAGAAGCGAGCCCCTGGACAACGTTGGACATTACCCAATGCCATGCAATGAGCTCACACCGGTAATCACGCAGACCTTGCCGTTGAGTCGCTGCCCGCGAGAAGTGTTCTTCAAATGCGACTGGATCTGCTCGAGGCGCGTGAGCGTTCTCTGGTAGTGCTCCGCTGCGTTGGACTTGGATCCTTTGATAACATGCGGGCTACCTTTCGCCATCGTATCGAGTTGGGTGCAACGGTTTCTGGAGAGGACTGTGGTGGCGTATACTAATGGTCGTATTACCACCGCGTGTACCGATAACCGGGGAAACGCGCATCACACCACGAGAAAAGGGCCAAGACAGCGGAGTCTATTGGTATCTACAACAGAATAATCAAGATGCAGTAATCACATGGGTATGGACACCCCGACAGCGGTACAGAACATATACTCTGGCAGTCCATGTTTACGAAAACACCAGCGACTTGGAGACAAGAAAACAAGAAAATTAAACATCGGCCAGCCGAACCGTATCCTTGGCAAGGCAACTAGTATCTGTGGGATGGTGGGTATGGATAGCCATTATTTTCAGGGTACGTCGGAACACCATGTGGTGGCGCTCTGCCATAGGTAGCATCAAAGTACTGCGCGGGATAGCTCTGCGGAGCGCGGTCTGGGCAAGCATCCATGGGGTAGCCGTAGGAGTCCTGGCGGACTACTGGCTGTTGTATATATACCTGGTTGCCATATGCATGCACTGGCAGAGGAGGCTGAACATGGCCTGCATAGTCAACAACCTGGACGGCAAAGTCGGCAGCACAATGAGATTGGTCCGACGGGGCCGGGGAAGAGGATGAAGTGGGCGAGTCATAAAAGTCAGGCGGTACCGAGCTCATATCGTTCATGTCTGTGCATGGGGTGACGGGGTAAGATGAGGTGGAATATTCGGTGGGAGGACATCCTGAAAAGATGCGAGGCCGTTTCTGCGCATCGTACCCGTCATAGAACTGGTTATGGATCTCGCGATCGGCGGAAGGACTCGTCTGCTGCTCATCATATGGGCTTGTCGATGTCGACAACTCTGAAGCAGATGGTCTAGAGAAGGGGAGCGGGGACACAGGGGGATCCTGTTTTCCGGAGGGAATATGGTTTCCCTTTGGATCGAACGACAAGAGCGGCTTGGTAGGAACAACACGCTTGCGCTTTTTTGGAGGCTGAACTATCGGCCTCCTTTCCCTGTCATGAGGGAGCGGTTCGCGGGTCAACAATGGTTTCATTTCCTTCGGCTTCTGTTGAGAACAAGGTTAGAGCGGGAAATGAGCACTGATGAGACCAACATACTGGGGCCGCTTCTCTGCGATGGTGGGGGCCATTGATATGAGGGACTGGGAGATCGCGCATAGGGCTGGGAGACATGATCGTCAGAGGAGTTGAGAGTACCGTTCTCCAACGCTGAAGAGACTTTTTATCTCTTTGCTTGACCTGCAAACGGATTAGTGGGAGCGATATATACGAGACGGACCGGTATTTCTTGGCGAGCATTGTGAGACACGTTTGAGTGATAGAAACGCGCCAGCCTGGTGCCGTAGCTGTGGGGATAGCGGTAAGACATCAGTCATGATGTAGGCGAGTGCGTTAGGTCAAGGTCGAGGTGATGGTTCATATCCAAGCGTTGCCGATTTGGTACTCCGCCACCTGCAACACTCGGACTATCTTCTAGTACGACCTTGAGACCGACCACCACAGTCGACCTGGAGCACCACGTTGAACACAATCATTGATCATCATGTCGTCCAGTATAGAACTAATCAACCCAAAAGCTGAAAGCGTTCGTCGCGCTGCGGCGCTGCAGGTAATTTCATCTCACTGCATGTCTCTCCTCGTCCACATCCCTCCCACCAGGTCAACACAACAGGCGCGATGGGGCTCGCAAATGTGGTAAAGGGTAATCTCGGTAAGCGTCGTGCACACCCTCTCGTCCCCCCGTTTCGCGATCGAATCTCCCTTAGGTCCAAGAGGAACTCTCAAGATGCTCGTGGACGGCGCCGGTCAGATCAAGATGACCAAAGATGGCAAAGTGCTGCTCTCCGAGATGCAAATACAGAATCCGACGGCCGCGATGATCGCCCGTACTGCGGTCGCTCAAGACGATCAAGTCGGCGATGGCACCACCTCCGTCGTCCTCCTCGTAGGGGAGTTGCTTAAACAAGCAGATCGTTACATTTCGGAAGGCGTGCACCCTACCGTCATAGGCGAGGGCTTTGATCTCGCGAAGAAAGAGGCTTTAGCTGTCTGTGTCCGATGCTGGCCCAGTTCCGCCTACTGCTGACGCAACCTGCAGTTTCTAGACACGTTCAAACAGCCATCGAAGCTGGATCGGCCTACCCTGATTAATGTCGCACACACTTCGCTTGCAACCAAGCTGCACACCTCGCTAGCGAAGCAGCTCGCAGCTGACGTTGTAGACGCCGTGCTCACCATCAGGCCACCACCGCCCCCAAAAGGCACGTATTTAATCTCAGAATCAGGGTCTCCACGCTAAAAGTTTACTGCAGGAGCGATAGATCAGTGGAGAGACCCTATTGATCTTCACATGGTTGAAATTATGAAAATGCAGCACCGCACGGCGTCAGAAACTCAGCTTGTGCGTGGTTTGGTCATGGATCACGGCGCAAGACATCCGGATATGCCAAAACGCGTCGAGAACGCCTACATTCTGACGTTGAATGTCAGCCTCGAGTACGAGAAGACGTACGTCGACGCGCACTGCTTCCCCCAACTCTAATTCACAAAACCTTAGGGAGGTTAATTCTGGCTTCTTCTACTCGTCGGCAGAGCAGCGCGAGAAACTCGTCGAGTCTGAGCGACGTTTCGTGGACGCCAAAGTCAAAAAAATAGTTGAGCTCAAGAATCTCGTCTGCGACCAAGTTGTTGGTGGTAACGAGAAACCGAAAAATTTCGTCATAATCAACCAAAAAGGAATCGACCCTCTCAGTCTCGATATTCTCGCAAAAAATGGCATTTTTGCCCTGCGGCGTGCCAAGCGACGCAACATGGAGCGGTGCGCCTCCGACGTTGGGACGTAATATGATGGTCATTAATCACGCAAACTTGCCTATCACACACAGGTTGCAGCTCATTTGTGGAGGCATAGCTCAAAACTCCGTTGATGACCTCACCCCGAACATTCTCGGTTGGGCTGGTCTCGTCTATGAGCACACTCTCGGCGAGGAGAAATATACATTCCTTGAGGACGTGAAGGATCCCAGGAGCGTCACGCTTTTAATCAAGGGCCCCAACGCGCATACGATCCAGCAAATTCAGGATGCTCTTCGCGATGGACTCCGTGCCGTCAAGAATGCAGTCGAAGACGAATGCTTGATCCCTGGCGCCGGTGCGTTCGAAGTCGCCTGTTCTGCGCACCTCAGTGGACCCGTCAAGAAGGCCGCCAAGGGAAGGGTCAAAATGGGTGTACAGGCTTTTGCGGATGCACTGTTGATCATTCCAAAGACCCTTGCTCAGAATGGTGGTTTTGATGTT
>QFEF01002786.1:0-13265 GCA_003316035.1 Neoboletus subvelutipes
ACCCGCATCTACATCCTCCCAGCATTCAACCGCTGCCCGTACCCCACCACACCATTGAGCCATGTCGTTGTACATACCAGCAGCGGCACAGATGCGTCGGGAGTACTTGATGGTGACGAGGACACCGAGAACCGACTGAAGAAGCTGGAGAGCGCGTTAGAACGTCAGTGCAAATGGTTGGAGCAAAGGGGGCAAGAATACTCACCTTCTCCACTTTTTCTCCGTGCATTATCGCGAGACGCTCGCGCTCTCCTCCCCCATCACCCACGTGTTCGCCCACTCCACCCACGGCAGGGAACGCCCCCTCGACCGTCTCTCCCAGTCCAGCGTGTCTCCCAGTCGTCCTCACCGGAATAATCAACCAAAATACCCCACTCCTCACCCGATACACCCTCTAATCCAGCTCCCATGCTCGGGATAGTATACCACATCCGCTGCGAACACAACGTCGTACATGCCCACACCCACACCCTCGTCCTCATACTGGTCCACACCAACATGGTCACTGATGCCCTCGGTGCAGGACACCGCACACCAACCGAGCTTTTACCCACCACGCTGTGATTGTGCCGCACGCTCCGAGCGAGGTTTTCTGGCACGCTCACGTGATAATCCGCCTCTTTGATCTTGGCTTGGACGGCCGTAATACTCAGTAGACCTGTCCCAGTGCCGAGCTCGAGGAGTCGGCGTGGATGTGCGGTCATATTCATCTTCGTGTGAAGCGATAACGCTAGCTGGAGGCGAGGCGAGTCAGTGTGAACAGTACAAACGCACGAAGAGCGATGTACCTGGACTATGTAGATCACCCAGAAAGTATCCTAGACGCCCTACCGAGCCGGTCAACTCGACACGTCGCTGAGGCAAACTCAAAATGCGACCTTAAATAGTCGGTCGAGCAAATTGGACACGTCAAGTTACTCGGTTGCGTGGAGACCATATCGGACGAATCGGAGCGACCGGATACGATGTATATGGAGTACAGATGCAGGGAAAACGTTCCCAGAGCACAAAACGCGCAACAGCACGCTTTGCATTTGTAATGACATACTCTATTGACTGAAGTTCTAAAGTTCCATCACTCAAACCAGCGTGTTTCGAACGTGACGAAGCTCATCTCCGTCAGTCCTTGCACACACGACTCCCTTCTCAAGCAAACAACAAGTCTCCCGCATCTGATTGCGCTTGTTATCCCCATGGAGCGGACTTCTTCTTTACCATGTGCAAGGTAAAACGTAGAGTAGCGGTCCCACTCCCCGTTATCGTGCGTGCCACTGAGAGAGCCAATGTTTCAATGCGGCATACAGTGCAATGCATATGACTGGCAGGACGAAGATAACCGCTGTGGTGTCGAAGACGCTAGTCTCTCGGCTCCACAGCACAATGTCCACAAATATCGGGAATGGGTTGGTTACCATCAATCGTTCCAACCTCCTCTGCCTCTGCTCGTTTGCGTGCAATAATAAATTTCCGCATTACTTTTGCAAACGGCTGTCAAGATATTTCTCAATTGAATATATGCACTCGGTTGTGTGATCGCTGTCTAGTAATACTTCGTTCCATTCTCAGCTGTGCATTGTGTTGCTGCTTCACCAGCGCAGGGTGGCCAGAGACCTGCAGGTTCATCACCAGCGTCCTGGAGTAAAAGAGCAGCAACACCGTGAGGAGCGACACTGGTCGCGGTATAACTGCGCACAGCGGTACCGTTATTAGTGTGTGTCCAAAGATCCTAGGAGTGGGACGTTCAGCTGGGAACCGCAAAGGTGGCAGGATCAACGAGATCCAACTACATACCCTGACGGCATACTGCCGGCCGGCGCGGATCCATGGGGATTCGGTCAGGTTAAAGAACAGGTCAGCAGGTTCGTCGAGGGTGTTGATCTATCACCAAGAGGATCAGTTGGACTGCATCGTCCTGTAGGACTATATGCTTACAAGCATGAAGACTGTTCCATTTTCACTTGGACCACTCCAGAACTGGGCGGGGAACGAAGAGTTGTACGTCCAATCAGGCTATAACCGTGCATAAGAACAATATCTAAGCAATGTGGAAGAGCAACCAACGTTGATGCCCCAGCGGAAGGGTGAAATGCTTGTACCGTACACCGGGTCCTGATTAATGGCGATGATCTCGGTATTCAAGAGGATGCCAAGCATCTCTGAGCTGATGGTCGCGAGCTAACACGGCAACTCAATACAGAGTGCAGTTGAGGCTATGCATGCGTAACTCACATTGGTACCAATCAATAACGGGGCTTTCATGAGCGCCCAAGCAGTGAAATGGGTCTTGGCTTCGTCGTAGGTGAAGTCTCCATTTCCTATTTCAAGCTGATTTTTGTGTAAGTAATCCATGTCAATAGTCGACAGGAGGTTAGCACCATATCGGGGTCGTTACGCCCGTAGAAGTTTGTGGCTTGTGTGATGAAGGAAGCACTGATAAGCTGTTCAATCTCAATTCCCGACGAGCTATGCAATGGGGAGGTTTACGAATTGATAATCGTTGCAATGGAGTTCCAGTAAGGTCCAATATCGTTGTCAACCTAATCGAGTCATGACACGGTTATGATATAACCCTGTACGTGGCTCGAGTTAGTACTCACCCTCCAACTATGGGCCATGGAGGCAGCCCATCTAAAGCAGCAGAGTTAATTTGTGGATGTTAAATTTAGGCTTGATTGAGACTTACAACCAGACTTGACTCTAAGGACCATACATAAGCGAAACGCTACAAGTTTGTGTATATTCACTTACCCATCCCCATTCGCACAAGCTGAATGTGAATGTAGTCCCAGTCTGCTGAGCAACCGTAGCCAATGCATCCGCCATTCGTTGATACTCTGCATCATGTTGTAATGAGACAGTAGACGTCGAAATTGAAAAGTATACTCACTGCCAACCATACCCTCTCGGATCACATCATCGAAGGGAACTGGAAGAGTGTCAACACTCTGGCAATAATACATAGAATCGCCCCGATAACTAACTAGCGCAGTTATCATACCTGTACAACAAAGAATAAGCGACACCGTGGGAATGACAAAAGTGTGACAATACCCACTTCAAAAAGTCAAAGCCCCAAGATTGGAACGTGAAAGCATCTTGTTCCTCGTACATGAAGGAACCGGGGTATCCTTGGCACGTGAACCAGCCGGAATCAGAATACTGGGTAGAAATCAATCAACCAGATATGATGACTTGATGAGGTAACTCACGATACCAGCATAACTACGTTACGCACAATGAGCATTTCGTCTCTAGGACAAGATTGTTGCACTTACAAGCCCATCGAGTGGAGCTGATCCGTAAGATTGTTCATGCTTGGGAAGCGAATAGGATCTAATACCGCGAGAATCAGCGAGCCGGATTCATTAATACTAGACGCAATGTGGCAAGCACAGACTGACCGGAAAGAACCTCGCCTGTGGAGCTACGATTTTTGCTTGCCCAGCAATCGTCCAAGTTGACGTGATTATAGCCAACATCCTGAGAGATTATGAGTTGGTCTGTGAAGCGGTTGAATCCAAGCAAGCTCACCAAAAGACCATAATCTTTCATGTACTGAGCAGTTTGAATTATGAGGGTCTCACTCACGTTGCACTAAAGGATAGACATGAGAGCGAGATGACACGTAGTCATCATACACAACCCACCGCAAATGCATTCCAGGCTTCCGAAGATGACTAGGTCAGGTCCATCAGTGGCTAAAACCAGACCACTACCTACCGTTGTAGCCCATCACTTGGTAGGAATCAGCTCCGCTACGAAGTCGCGATAATGGGTCGACCAGCTTACCTGGAAGCTTCCCAACGCCATTCTGCAGTGCCGCAACAGACGACACAGCAGAAAGAACACCAACGACAGTTGTCAGAGTCATGAAAGACGGGAACGTTTCGATTTTTGGGAGATGGGTGGCGTGACTCCGTTGCTTCGTACGCATGCGTTCGGCTCCACACCTTTTAAACTCTTCGCATAACAACGTAATCAGAACGCTAGGACTCCACCCGTGGTGCACTCCCGTGACTGACGAAGAAACGCACCTTGTGAAACGCCAATATGTTCGAACGTTTTGCCGAATCTTCTTTACCTGACATAGTAAAATCCGGATCACAGCGGGACGAGTCCAGCATGCACTACTTATTTATAGCGGCCTCAGATACGAGCTCCAGAGCGGTCAACTGAGGCTAGTCAGATTGATATCGCTGAGCGCTGAGCTCCGTGGTCGAATCAGCCATACGTTCAGGGGACCAACCAAACTGTACCTAATTCAGTGAAAATCAACTTTCCTGAATAAGTGACAACGCACCATCCCACTCGTTCCATAGTTTTCTGTACATGTGGGTGAGCACAGGATGGGGAAGGAACCCCGCACATGCACCACCAGCCTGTTGAACCAAATCCGTCTCGTGAACAGTTAACTATATACGGCACTCATTGCCTGATTGATACAGTACATGCAACTGAGATGATACCGGCACATACAACTCTAACAAGTATAAATGTTTGAGGAAGCGGGCCGCGAAGGCCCATCAGATGACCCTTGGTAACGGAAGTACCATTTGCCGTTGGGGGGAAGTCCAATGTATTCCTGGATCTGGAGGGGCCAGGTTTCAAAACCAAGAATGCGTGGGAAAAAAAGACGCGAAGCCCGTGGGAATTGAGGGTTACGACCCCTTCGTTATCTTATAGGGTTGCGACTCGTGACAATTTCTAGGCTCATCACAACTTCATTGTTATATCGTGTCTGGTATCTACCAAACTCGGGTCCAGGGATGCTCGGAGGGCAATGATCAATTATGTAGTGGACCGCCCTAGTTGAACGAGTTTCGAGGGTCTTAGTCAAACAAGTCCAAATACGATCTGTGGCAATGACTCGTCGCGTGCAGCCTCATATCGCTCGACAATCGCCATCATGAAGCTCGTCAGGTAAAGCTCTCTCTGGTGTTCATTCTCAAGCTTTGACCTGACCCCAGAATCAACCTTGTCGAGACATTCCCCTTTTGCCCTTGGGAAAGCTGAGAAAACATGTTGCTGATACCCATTTTTCTTTGATTTATCACATCAGGTTCTTGATGAAACTGAACAACGAAACCGTCTCCATCGAGCTCAAGAATGGGTCGGTCGTCCACGGGACCATCACTGGTGCGTTTATCGTCGTCGTTGCGCCTGTACATGTCACGCTAACCCTTTTGCGATAGGCGTTGACATGCAGATGAATACACACCTCAAAACCGTTAAAATGACGACACGTAATCGCGATCCCGTTTCCCTCGACTCGCTCTCCATCCGTGGAAACAACGTTCGCTATTTTATTCTCCCTGATGCACTGCCCCTGGACACTCTACTTGTCGACGATGCGCCAAAACCAAAGGGAAGGAAAAAGGAGGACACTCGTGGGCGGGGCCGTGGAAGGGGAATCGAGCGGGCACGCGGACGAGGCAGAGGCCGTGGAAGGGGGCGAGGATTCTAATCGACCCCTGCGCCGCAAGATCCAAAAGAATGTTGTGGAGATGCCTGTTGCTCTTTGCACGTTCTCCAATTGTTAATACCTGCTAAAATATTGTTCCAGGCCACGGAGAGTTTGGCTTGTATCCTTTACTGTTGTCAATATATTTTTCTTCTCGCTATCAAAGATGTACACTTGGACTTGTCCTCTCTACGCCCGTGAAGTGGCTGTGTTTCCTATCCTTGATGTTTTTCAAGAGGTTCGCGTCGACGTCGACGGGGACACTACCTCTGACTATTCGCCAAATTTTGGCTTCGGGACAGAGCTCTACTAGCAAAGTACATGTCCATGGCTGGGTAAAGTCCGTCAGACGGCAGAAAAACGTCACGTTCGCAGTTGTCAACGATGGCAGTTGCGCTTCGGGGCTCCAGACAGTCCTGAGTAATAGCCTGAGCGCGAATTTTCATGGGTATGTCTGTCCTCCGTAATCTTGGTCCTAACGACGTATTTATTTCTGCCTTTGACGCGTACAAACCCTTCAGTTTGACCAACGGCGCGAGTGTGCGCATGACGGGGTCCATCGTAGCCAGTCCAGGGGCCGGTCAAGCACAGGAACTACAAGCAGACTCGCTAGAGATACTCGGCGAGTGCAACCCAGACGTCAGCCTCGGGTGTTCGACCCTTGGTTCTCTTCGCTCATGCTCGTCTTTAGGCATACCCGATCCAGAAGCAAACTCTCACATTGGAGTACCTCCGAGACCATGCCCACTTGCGTCCCCGGACAGACGCGAATGCGGCCATGCTTCGTCTTCGCAATGCGCTCGTCAAATCTCTCCATGCATTCTTTGGGGTACGTTCCACACCCAAGCAAAGTCCCTCTGCTCACCAAAAGCTACACAGAAACACGACTTTTGCTACGCACACACCCCCATCCTCACTTCCAGCGACTGCGAAGGTGCAGGGGAGACTTTCCGCGTAACACCCTCGTCAACGTCCGTACCCCCGTCCCAAGACACATCCACTCCAGAATCCACATCATCGGATCCCCACGCCGAGTTTTTCTCCAAACCGGCCTACTTGACGGTATCTTCCCAACTCCACCTTGAGGCACTCGCATCGTCGCTCGCTCGCGTGTACACGCTTTCCCCGTGTTTTCGCGCCGAGCGGTCGCAAACGAATCGACATCTTGCCGAATTTTGGATGCTCGAGGCGGAATGGGCGTGGACGAACGAGATCGGCGATGTGTGTGGACTCGTCGAGGCCTGCGTCAAGAATGCACTGGATTCCGGACGTGACGAGCGCGCGTTGCTCGCGAAAGGGATAGTTGGACAAGAGGAAAGAGCCAAGAGCCTAGAGACTGCCGCAATGCCTGAGCCGTGGGTACGGATGACCTACACCGAGGCGATTTCCGAGCTGGAAAAATATCACGCGTCCACCGCGTCGCAGGCCCGTCCATTTGCATTCGAGCCAAAGTGGGGTCATGGACTGCAAAGCGAGCATGAAAAGTGGCTTAGCGAGGTACTCATCAAGGGGCCGGTATTTGTCACAGACTACCCGACCAGTCTGAAGCCGTTTTATATGCGGATGAACGACGACGGTAGAACGGTCGCGTGCTTTGACCTTTTGGTACCGTTCGTCGGGGAGTTGGTTGGTGGATCACTAAGGGAGGAACGGTTGGAGCCGCTCCAGCAGCGTATGATTTCTCATGGGCTGGATCCCGCGGGAGAAGAATATGGTTGGTACGTGGATCTCAGGAGGTACGGAAGCGCACCGCATGGTGGTTTCGGGATGGGGTTGGAACGGCTAGTCAGTTGGGTGAGTGGCATCGAAAATGTACGCGAGTGCATAGCAATGCCGAGGTGGGCCAAGAGGATGCTACTCTAGTTCATACATACCAACTACTCAGTATACAGTGTTCAGTCTCTTTGGCTACTCAGTCCATGAGGTGTATCAACTGCGATTATCCATCAGGGATGATTGGTATGTATCGTGGAATGGTCCAGAAAACACGAGACAATTGTCCGAAGAAAGCATTAGCAATAGGTGAATCGTCCGTTCGTTGATTCTCGTGTCCAAAAAAACTAGGCAAGGTCCGCGAAGCCAACACGTGTGTTGGCGACATCAAAAATAGTGTAGACGTTCTGCAGGAAGACATCGCCAATGATCCAGTAGGCTTTCAGACAAGAGCATCAGCAGACATTTGCATACTCGAGAGGAAAAAGGCGCGTACCACTCCCTCCGCCAGCAAGACCAGCGATGCAGTCAGTCGAGCCCTCGGAAACCTGTCCGAGGTTGAATGTAGAAGACGAAACAGTAAAGTTACGAGAACCAAATGACAATGTTGGCGCAACGGAATCGATACTATCACACGGGACTGATCATGAACACGACATGAGTGGACATCCTACGCCGTACCACACGAGATGACATACCACTCCAGGCCCCACCTCCAATTTCATCGGAAAGCTTTGCACCAGGGACGTTGGCGTAGTAAGCCTGGGCGTTGCTGTCACTTGTGACGATCAACGTAGTTCCCGTGTCAACGATTGCCTGTGCGTAGGAAGTCTTGTTGACCACAACTACATCAGGAGTACCATTTAATCCAGGACGGGTAAGGCCAGCAAAGGGAATTTGCCAGTACGCCGCGAGAGATACATTGATATACTCTGTCGTTGACTCTTGATACAGATTCGTGTTAGTCCCGCCTATAGTGAGTTCACTCTTGCCAGATTCAGAGGAAAGCGCGAAACCAAACACTCCCTGTGGCACAACACCATTGGAGACCATGGTCTGGAACACAGGAGAAGTGCGGAAGACGGATATCGGAGGGAAGCCCAAGCCAAGCAGTCCGTCTGGGAGAAAAGCGGGGCTCTCGAACCCAGAGGAATAAGTCGTGGCAGCACCGAGGGATTGGTTCACAGCCTGAACACGAGGTAATAAGTCAAACGGACTTTAACAACGTAACGCAGTAAATGCGTTATGCAGTACCTCATATCCACCCATGTACACGTTGTCTGCATACTGTGTACCATTCACATTCGAGCCATCACGGTATGCCAACTGGAACGTCCTGCCAAGATCAACGGAAGTCGAGGAGGCCGTGGGGTTGTATCGCGTGTGTCCATCACAAGTACTGTCACAACCTTGGTCCGGGAGGACTAGGTCTGATGAACCGGTATCGAAGTCGACTGTAAAGGTTCAAGGTGTAGGTTTGGCCATACGAAGTAAAATAATCGAGTGTACCTGTGAAATTCTGTGGGGGAGTACCAACGCTAATGGTACCAATCCACATGTTGGAATTAACCTCGGAGAGGGATATGTCATCTCTCTTGATATGGAGACCATGCTGAACATGGCTGGGTGAAGTGCGATTTCCCAGTGCCACGCTGAGCGGATCAGAGATGGCATCCTTCGTTCGCCGCCGTTTTTCCAGCCTGCCTGCTGGCAGGGTTGCTCCAACGCCACTGGCCTTTTGGCCAGCTGCCAAAATATCCCTGCTGGTCGCGGAGATTGCTTGCGCCAAAGGATGAGGGGAACCTGTGTTCAATTCGTACGCAGCGAACGTGTTGCGATATTTCCTTGACGCGACAAGGTTAATTTAGTAACTAGACACCAAGATATCAAAAAAGAAGACCGGAAAGTATTGTCACCTCTAACGGCCACTTTGTTGATATCGTACCAAGTCAAGGTGGAGAAGAAACATATAATAATGTGGACATGCACAAGACAACTTACATTGCAACACTGGCTAGATGGGTCCCGAGGAAATTTTTGTTGACATGGCGCGCCGCGTTGTTGGCGCGAGTGACAAGATCACGCGAGTTACGACTTGAAGATGGGCCAAGATGGGTGGTAAACGATTTCCGTTCGAGGGGAACTCTAATCACATTGTCACTGGGCCGGTCTGTTGCGGTTGATATGGAGGAAAAGGAGAGCACTGCGAGAAGCGTGGCAACGGTCGGCGTAAGGCGCATTGTGAAGGACAGTAAAGAATGGCGTTGAATCGGCATGTACTATGTAAGTTGACAAAGTATTCTTATACCCTCGCCGCGGCATCAGTACCTGCAGTTGTACGTAAAAATCCAAGAAAATCTTACGGCAGTGAGAGCGGAACCATTCTCATGCTTTGCGGATTCACCTGTCGACCGCAGAGGTGCACTGTCTAGTTGATCCTTTCTTGATTCGTATACTCACCACGTTGTGATCTGACTGCAGTCTTATCGGGCGGAAGAGGATACAAATTTTGGTTGACGATGCAAACTACATAACAAAGAGATCAGAAAGCGGGCTCCTCGGCATAAGAGTCAGCTTGGTAAGCAGGCTCTTGGCCGCCATAAGCAGGTTCTTCCGCTGCGGGCGGAGCAGCAGAGACAATGGCCGGTTCTCTCGACTCCGATGACGGCTCGGACACGATCTTGTCGACTGGGGGCTCCAAGATTTGGACGGAATCAGGGAGGGGCTTCTTGGGCCCCACATGGCCTTCAGGATCCCAACCCTTCATGCTGAGCAGGAGGTCAAATATGTTCCACAATACGTATAGCACCAAGCTTACATTTTTACTTTGATACCAAGGACACCCTGCTTCAGCAGCACGTGTCGCACAGCGTAATCGACAAAGTCACGAGCGGGTTGACCAGAGTGGATCATGAACCCGTCAGTAAACTTCATGGACTTGGCACGGGCAGCACGAAGTTTGCCGGAGACGACAACTTCGCAACCCTTGGCGCCAGACTCCATGACGAAACGAAGGACACCGTAACAAGCTCTAAAACTCAGTTAAGATTTTTTTAAATAGATGCGCATTGTCATGAACCCACCTCCTAACAGCAAGACCACCGAGCAGCTTGTATCGCAAACTCTCGCACTGCGCAACTGCAGAGAGTCCACGGTGCTGGACCTTTTCGGCGTACAATTCGAGAGAGTTTTCGGGGAACTTGAAACGCTTTTGGACGAGGGCAGTTAGCTCGCGGATGCGGCGAGCCTTCTCCCCAAGAACTTCTTGGGTGTGGGTAGCGCGAATGATGATCTGACGAGCATATGTGGACATTGGAGGGATGGAACGAGTGATCCAAGTACCTCAGTGCGTGCATGGGTTACGCGGACATCGCAGCCAGAGTAACCTTCCTCGGCGAGTTCACGGGTGAAGAATTCGTTGAGTTCGGCACGAAAAACACCGTCGGCGACAAACTTGCGCTTTTTGCTGATTTGAGCGGACATCTTAAAGAGGCGGCGAGTCTGTGAACGCGGAAGATAAGCCCAAAGATATCATCTGAATCGAGGGACCGCCATCCATCTCAACGAGCCGTGCCTCCCAGATAGTGCATAGCCCAACATGATTCATACTCATCAAACCCACCGAAGAGAAGACACGAACCTTGCGGAATGTATTCGTTGACACCGGGCGTGGTGTTGAGCTTCACTCCCGTCGATATGTAGACCTCTCCTGCCGATCTAACTTCGAGCTCCGCTTCAACTGCTTACCATTTTCAATTGTGCCCCTAAGTTGTAATTTCCGGGATCTTGGAATGATCGCAGTACATGACTTCAATTCTGCACAAGGCAGCAAGTAATGTGATACAAAATGGTCGTAAACGAGGGTAATTGTGTTGCTTTTTTTTATACCCTGCCCCATGGTATAAATCGACTCTTCTGGATTCGAGGGGCCCAACTATCGTACCCCCCCTTGAACTCAAAGTAAGTGGAGTACTCTTTCTACTGCAGTGTCTAAACCCTCTTTAGGTCTTTCCTGTTATGAACGTAGTGCTCGCTGGAGAATGTGGCACTGGAAAGAGTTCCCTCATTAACCTCATCATCGGCCGAGACGTTGCAAAGACTTCCAACGACACGGCGGCATGCACTACGGAAGTCCGGTCCTACAAAGTGTCTATTGGCGGATGCAATCTAAAAATTTGGGATACACCCGGCCTTGACGAGGGCTCCACGACACGCGCGAACACTCGCTCGTCGGAGGCGTTGGTCAAATCACTCCACCGGTTGAAAAGCCAGGGAGAAATCCATCTCCTCATATATTGCATGCACGGGAATAGAGCCAAGTCCGCACTCTTGAAACACTACGAAATTATCCGTGATTCCCTTCTTCCTACAGTTCCCATTGTTGCTATCATCACACGCCTGGAGAGGTACCAGAACTGCATGGATGATTGGTGGTCTAACAATGCGCAGGAGCTAGCTACCCATGGCATGAACTTTTCCGATCACGCCTGCATTACCACAGTCCCCGACTGTCATGGGCTACCTTCTTCGTTTCGCGAGCGTCTCATTTATTCCCAAAGGGCAGTCCGCGACTTGATTTTTCGGAACTGCCGTACGCTGGTCAAATTTCCTGCAATCCCAATCACTAACACAGTAATACGTGGCCACAATGTAAGCGTTGCTTCGTATCTTCCTCGAGAGCAGCATGACACTCAAAACCGGGTTCTTGATCACGAAGGATTCTGGAGATGCTAGTTCACAAATCATGAACATGCAGATAACCTCTCGTCGTGTACGAGCTACCATGCAGCTACGAAGGATCCCTACATCATTCTTTGCCTAGGTGCAGGCAACCACATCCATCTCGTACTTTGCACATCTCCTCGAAGTGTAATTGTAGCCTTGTGTTGAAATAGGAATGTTAAAATGGATTTTATTTATAGGGTCGTCCCTCCCATCTCATGCAACGCAAATGGAGGGAATATGCTCTCGGTACAAAGACTAGATAGACGACACGGGGGTATATTTAGACTAGACAAAACAGCCAGTGCAAAGGTTCTGAAGACTGCGAAAGCCAACACCGTGCGGTGTCCAAATAAGGAAATTTAACGAACGTAACGTCAAGTGCAGCTATTTCGTGCACATCTGAGCTGGCTATCATCATTCTTATTGAACCGTCACCATCTTAGCTTTAGGATGGCCAATTTCTTGCGTACGGCGAAATTAGGAAATGACTGGAGCCAAGTTGAACTACATGCGTACAACATCGTTGTCGAATTGCAGGACGCAGCCACCTTTTTTGGCGTCAACGTTCAACCCTCGACCACAACCGTCTGTTGCTGCCGAACTCCTGCCGCCGACGATGTGGTAAACGACGCGAATTACAAATTCGTACGCTACGTGGATTTGGCAATGGATCCTGTCCCTTCAGAGGAATCCGCAGTGAACGATTTCGCCGTCCATTTACTCACATTATTGGGCTACGTGCCACGAGCCAGGATGGTGCACACATGCACAGACATTCCCCTCAACATTCGTGGACGGGAATGTCATGCAAAAACCGACGTTTGTGTCGTGGATTCAGATGATATTCTGCTCCTTGTTCAGGAGGACAAACGACACAAGGATCCGAAGGATCCGGAGCCGCAGCTGATAGCCGGGGTGATCGCCGTCTTTCAGACTAACAACTATAGGCGGACGCATGTTCTTGGACAGGATCCTATTGCGTACATGGAAAGGGACCTCGCCCATTTTCTACAAGATTCCCATCACCACCCAACTCGCTCAAAGCTTTGCACTTGGCGTCTATCCTGCTGCACCCACTGTTGTGCATGCACATCTCCCTGCAGTGGCTCGCCCCGCTCGCCGTCTGAGTAAGGGCATGCAACCTCTTGATAACAGAGCAACTATTCTTGCCTGTTACGAAGCATTCAAGAGGTTTGTACAGTAGTAAGCACCTCATGCGTGATTTCCCATGTTGGACTGAAACTAATGGTAGTCTCAGATTCAAGCAGGTGGATGAGGCGGGTGTTGTCTCAGAGGCAGAAAAGTGGCAGAGTATCATTAGTGAGATTCTGACGTTTTGGTGCATGGTTTATGACGAGGTAAACTA
>QFEF01002794.1:0-10076 GCA_003316035.1 Neoboletus subvelutipes
TTTTAAAATATTTAATGGAATAAAACACAAACCAAACTGATGGATGTTCAGCAAAGAAACCAGCAACTAATTCAATTGATATAATGCATAGTTTTACTATACCATTGGTAGGAAATAAAACTGATAATTATATTTTATAAATTATTCAATATTATATTTGTCATTGGAAAGAAGTTTAATTTTAAGAAAGATACATAATGTACTAAGCTAATTTGTAAGCCAATAAGCTCTCAAGGATTTTTCAAATACACTATGTATATTTTGTTTACATTTGTCACAATATAATTTTGTAAATTTTGTAATCATTAAAGATCCTAGTAAAAAATTGCATTGAGCATTTGATTTGAAACTAGTTAGATAAACAAACTGTTGTATTCTGGAATGCAGGTATGGCATAAAAATTTGTTTGTTTAAATACCAAATAGATGTCCTGACTATAGAATTGATGTGTTTGATGGAGGGATTGATCAAAGGGTATCACAAGGGTAAATGATCACTGTGGTATCCTTGGCTGTTTTCAGCCATGCAATATATATAACATGGAGTTTACATTCTTGAAAATGTAGCAAAGTTGACTTTAGAATAAATTCAAGTGTGAAAACATAATTATGTATCATTTTAATGAGTATACAAAGGAATGCTAGAATGTTGATGCAAGTTTATCTAGATTTATCATACAACATTTCAGCATTTCTTTATATACTCCTCCTGCCCTGCTTTCAACACTACTGCAAGATTGATGTGTAGAGCAGAAGGCGCTGGATGGTGTGCATGACCTGATGAGGGTGAGCAGGCAGAGACAAGGGCATAGGAAACAATGCAGAGGGCATCGGCCAAGATGGCTATGGTTGACTACATGACATGTGGCAGCAAACCCACAGTCAGAAAGCATCAACAAGCGATTAGCAGCGAGAAGAAGTGTGAGCAGTTCGTAGCAAGCCATCACATCATGATGCTTCTGCTTGCATGAGCAGGAGTACACTGAAATGCTCTGCTCTGACAAGCTAGAAAGCATTCAATGATGCCAACTGCTGAGCGCTAAGCATTGGGTTGAACCATTGAACAAATGAAGAAAAGAGCTGCAAGTGGAGTTTGGATTCGGTGATTGGTCAATAAACAAATCCTTTGCAAGCTCCAACTCGCCCAAACAGGGGTCAGCAGTCTTTCAACTCCCAACTCTGACTTGGCAGAATGGCATGTCCAAGCAAGTTCAGCCATGTAGTTAGGGTCTGTGCATATGAAATGTAGCAAAGCCTACAATATCATTTTGGACAAAATGCTGACTCAAACTGGCATCCCTTGAGAGCCTTCTTGGCTCAACTCAACCCCTGTGCATGGCCACCCAAATTTCCTATAATGGGTCAAGACTACAGAGTTACACAGTAGATTTTTTCATAACTATTTCTCATACTGCTATCAGAGTTGGTGGCTTCTGCTGGACAATGAGAAATCAAACAACAACTCCATAACATGTACATATTGGCTTTGTGCTGCTGTTGTGGATTATCAGATGGGCCCTTTGGTCAGCTAGGACCTGACTTATTCTTTGGGTCAATGTATGTTCTTCTGACAGCATACTTATTCTTCGGACTCGAATCAATGTTACTTGTGCTTCGCTGGGTCAACATACTCATTTTCCTCCATTACTTAATAAATTATGGAGGCAAAAATCACAACAATCTGTCAAACCTAACCTCATCTCCAAGAATTTGAAGCTTCCAACCTTTGCTTTTGCATTTATTTGGTGAATTGTAAGCATGCAGCAGCAACACTACACTCACCAAGTCCATCCAGTCAGCAACCTCTTTCTGCAATTCAAGAGCATACTGGAGCCAGCTGCCCAAGTCCAGTTCTGCAAATGCTGGATGAAAGTCTGCCACCACTCTGTTTTCAGAGCCATTGTTGAGTGGCATGCAAAAAATCAGCTGGTTGGCTTTCTTTCTCAGGCACCACTCCTTCCAGTCTGGCCAAAGTGGAAGTTAACAACTTCATAGTAAGTTGAGACAAGCTGGAGCCACACTGAATGTCTTTGGGTCCCATTTCCAGCCCCTTGTTCCCACAATGCTGATACCCTTCAGAGGAGCAGGGCTATCTGTATTGAACATGAGGGTCAGAAATGCAGTAAGGTGTTTGGACTCAAGCAGTTCAATTTGAGGGGTGGGTCACTCTGGTGTGGGAAGCAGAGTGCTGGGTGGATACCAGTAGGCAAGGGTTTCTTGGAAAAATGCGGATCTCAGCTCCTCTGTATACCTTCCTGCACATGCAAGGTGGTCACAAATGGGTTTTGGAAGCTTTTGACTGTGGGCTGAAAACCAGAGGCAGTAAATAGTGTGGTTCAGGAATTTCAGGGTGAAGTTGCACTTCCTGGGAATCCATAAGTAGTGGGCCTCCCCATTTGCTTTGACAGGGAAGGCGTTTAGTGCTTCATTATAAGATCCACAATGAAAGAGGAGGGGGTGCCATTCTGGACAGGCTGCTGTATTTTTCCATAGTTCACTAAGTGCTGCAAGCCAGATTACTGGTGGTGGGAATGGAGACCCTTTGAAGTGCAGTTGCAGATCCTCTGGCAGCAGGTTGGGAAGAGGGGGGTATTTGACAAGCTAGCTACCCCATCCAGCTCTGGGGGAGTGAATGTGCACCCTTTGAAATGCAGTCGTGGGTCCTCTGGCAGTGGGTTGGGGAGAGGGGGGGTATTTAGCATGTTAATGAACCCAACTTGGAGAGCTTCTGAGTACTGCATCTGAAACAACCTCAAATGTCTGATGACTCTAGGTTGCACTGAACACTTAGACTAGAGAAAGGGAAGAAGAGAGAACTACTACTGAGTGGTTCTTTGAAAGAAGAAATTTTCAAGAGAACTAGACTGGAGATTACCCATCGTAGTCTCTGGGTTTATATAGCACTCTACTATGTACACTTGTGCACTATGGATCTACCAATGTAGAGATGGAGATTAAATACATGAGGTGATACATGCATCAAGCATGAGGAATGGAAATGAAAGGAATGAGGACACAGCATGCTGTGGCAGAATGGAAGAGAAGCCTAACATATGCTTGACATGAGGCACGGAAATGAAAAGAAGTAAAGAAGGAGTGGATATGACTGTGGGAAGTCATTAGTATATATAAGGATATATTAAGGTATGAAAGAGTTCTTGACATCAAATCTAGACTCTGTGAGAAGTGAGCATCCATGAGCGCAAGTGAACCAGCTGAAAGTGAACTAGCTTCAGTCTGTTATGAGTATCCTAGGGGGGGACATTTTTCTTTCTCCCATGAGCTTGCCTGACCTCTCAGTATCTGCCCCTGTACCTGACTCGCTCTGGGAAGATATCCTTCCCGACCTTGACATACCCCAGGAGGTATGGGACGACTTCTTTACCATGGCTCTCTTCGAGGACTAACTCCTCTCGGACCCTATTCCTTTCTAACTGCAGACCCTAAACCTCCTAAGTCATATTCTCTTACATATGACTCGTGTCTAATCCTCCCAATTCATTTCAGCCTCAGTTTCTTTCATTTCATTTCATCCTTATTTATCCAAGCTGCATCCACAGCATCTTATTTCATATTCTATGTGACACGTCTTCTTCCCCTTTCAGTACATGACACATCTTTCCTTTTATATCTCACACAACACAATGCGTCTTTCCTTTTGCATCATATGCGACGCAATGCATCTTTTTCTTTTATACTTTAGAGCAGAGATTCTATCTCTAACCGGCCCTAAAGGGGCTTAGTATAAATAGCTAGAATCACTGCCCATGTAACTCTAACTTTGATCTATGCAATCTTACGTAGAATTCGAAGCCTTCGCTGTCAGCGCCTGTGCCAGCGTTGTTGAAACCGGTGTTTCATCTCGTTGTCAATCTTGATCTCAAACATCTGTCAATCAGAGTTCGATCAAGGCACTGAGAACCTTCAGAGGAAGGTGTCTCCACTTTGTCCCTGATCAGAGGATCAGCTCGTGAGCCATTGCCCAACACTCACTGTCGCTGCTGCCTATTGCCCAGAGGCTGCATCCAGATACTGGCCTTGCCCATGACCTGTCCATAGCCGACTACTCCTTGTGTGCCTGGAGGGAGCCTGCTCATTGCCTTGTGAACAGCATACCAGCTGAGGTCGCCACAACCGTTGCACACCACTCACCAATCAGGTGATCTGCTTGCAGACCAAGAAGGTCACCCATGTCTACAGAGGTAGACTTGTCCTGTAGCAAAGACTTCAGTCTTCTGTGTACGTGTTATTTGTTACACTGGTTGTAACACAGTCTAGGGATCACATGATCTAGTCATGTGACTTCTAAAAGAGATAAGATAAGATTAAAAAAATGAAATGAAATGACTATGTCCCTTTAGTGACCTGTGAAGGTTTGGAACTGTAACAGCATCTGCAGCTGCATATTCATGATTCACCTACTGCTTGAACATTTAACAGTGATGCAGGGCAGTTAAAGCAAAAAGGAATGGAAAGAATCGAAGAAAGAAATAATCTGCTGCCCTGCTTGGCAAGGCCTTCCGCCATTAGCTTCACATGTAAAACACTCATGTGTACAAATATAAGCATAAAAAATGTTTTGTTCACTGTTTCAAAAACCTCATGCTGTTAAAGTAAGCAATCTGGCACACATCCGGAGTAATGGAGTGCACTATGGCAGTGCATGTTGCACAAGCTCTACATTCTACTTTACATTCTAGTATATACCTTTATATAGCTCGGAGCTCAGCCTCCATTTCATACCATATGGTGCTTTTCATTCCTCATTGCACACAGCCTTTATCCTTCACATAAGCAGCTTGATATTTCATGGTGCTACCTCAGTCCATTGGCCTGCAGCACAGCACATACTGAGGTAAGCTTTACTACCCTACTGCATAGCACTATGCTGATCTTTTATTAGCCTGTCCACAGCCTACAGTGGGAAGTTCCATTCCACATGGGCAACTATGAAGTACAGTTACAACACTTACCTACTTCTCAGGATATATGCTGAGACAAAAAATACAGGTAACCCTGGAAGGGGTTCCAGCATCCAGACTCCCTTAATCCAGGGTGACTCCAGCAGTCCTGAATCCATTGCAGTTCTCAGAAAGCGTGGAAGCCGGAATGCTTCACAGGAGTTATAACTCCTGAGCAGTAATATTTACTTACGGTACGCAGCTGTCACTCAGAAATACCTCCTGACAGTACTACCATACATTTCGCCATTCAGGTACAAGTTAGTCTTCACCCTACAATGTATAAACCCTCTCCCATTTCCAAACACCTCAGTTGCTGTTCTTGCCCACCTTGGGCAACAGCTGAGCTCTGGTACTCTAGCACCAGGTTTGCTCCACTTCCATTCCGGACCTTCAGAAGTCCAGAACTTGAAACTACACCTATGCCAAAGCTTGCACCATGCTGTCAAATTCTGAATAGCAGTCAAGCAACAACAATGATGCCAGTCTTGGTCCTGGTTCTCGTCATGCACTAAGCCACAATACAGACAAGTCAGATCCTTCATACACCCCTCTGGCGCATTACTCTTTAAGTTGACAATACAAACTTCAGCAGTCTGTTCTTTCTCATGTGTTGAAAGGATTTCATTGGGGTTGATCTCCTAGTCCTCTCCCTCTTCATCAGGGAGATAGTTGGATTGTTTAGAAATGGGTTCAGGGGATAGTTGTTGAGGGTGAAACTAGTGAGAGTCTGCAGTGGGGTGTCAATGAAAAATGGTGGGAGGCTATGACAGTGGTAGCTCCTTCAGGAGAGCTTAGATCTTTTGTTACACTCATTCAGGGGAACAGTGTAGAGGACTCAGAGTTCATAGGTTGTGCAGCTTGAGGTGTTCAAGCGCATTTCAGGACATCAAACCTTCAGATCTTCCAAGGTCAGTGAATTGAAGGGTTCAAAGGTAAGTGTCCACTTGAAAGTAGGACAATGACCTATAGAGCTCCAGAGGTTCTTTGAGTCACAAGATAGTGTATAGACCGAGTAGATCTATGCTAAAGTACACCAAGTATTATACAGGTATTTATAGAGTAGAATGTTATGACTATGGCCAAGGTGGCCTAGTGTTGGGACCTAGATGGGTTGGGTAGGTTGTCACATGCCATTGAGGCTATGAGGGGAGATTGTGTGTATCCACATGAGAGGTGGTCAAGGAGGACTAGCACAATGATGAGCATAGCATAGGCCAGCTGAAACAATCCAACAACAACTACTAATGTCTTGAGAATGCTAAGCTATGATCTGACTTGTTGAAGATAAGGAAGTGAGTGAGGTGTGACAAGTACCAAGATTCAAAGGTAAAAGTGATTTATTGAGGACAAACCTCACTGAGTGGATCTCTTTTTGTTGAAGGGGAAACTCCAAGAGAACTAGATTGGGATGCCAGTGCTAGGCTCTTGGGCTTATATAGCATCTCTATCTATTTACAGTTATTGTACTATGATCTACAATAGAACTGTATAAGAATAGATACCAGTGGGCATCATGTACTACATGAGGCACAGAGATGAGAAACAGAAGAGAAACACCTGTATCAAACATGTGTTGGGCATGTGTAGAAGTGCAGCTTCTAAAATGGAAGAGAAATGCAACATGTGCTAGACATGAGGCACAGATATGAATAACATGCGTCAAGCATGTGTGTGCATAAGAAGTGTATCATGCACAGCACAAAAATGAAAGAGAAGAAATACATGAGGTAAACATGTGGAGATCTAGATTGGGGTCTAGACTCCAGACATGGGGCATAACATGTGTTGATGTCTTGCATTGTGTTAAATACTTGTAGAACCAATGATTGTGATGTCATTGTGGACTAGGGGTTATGTCAGGTGACACAGTCACATGACTGGGAAAGGTCATGTGATATCAAATCATGTGATTGAGATGGCACAGTGGCCAAGCCAGCTGAAGTGAACTATCTTCAGAATATGTTTAGATTTCGATCTAATCAGATAAGATAAGATAAGATAAGATAACTTTGATGAAAGTTATCATGTGTAGGTATTGAACTGTAACACCAGCAAGATCATAAGAAAGTGGTGTATTCAAAGAATAGTCCTGGTGGTACAAGGTGGAGCATGAAGAGTATCAGGCTGAGGCCTAAATAATGTACAAGAGAGCTAGGTAGACTCAAGTTAGAGAAGTACAAGAGAGCACAAGAGTGTGACTATAGGTAGGCATCTGAGACTAGCATGGACCAAGGGATATCTAAGGTAACAAGGATGCATAACATGTCCAAGGTCAGGGGCATGTCCATTGAAAGGACAATGAGTTGAAGGTGAATGCAATTCAGAGGAGATGAGGTGCAGATGTTATAGTACAAATGTAGAGGAATAACAAAGGAGAAGCATACAATAGTTCTGATGGTTTGGAAATGACTCGAGTGCAGTCATAGATCAAGGAGACATGAGGAGACACATAGGAACATGTAGAGACACATCATGGAAGGAGGGACATGCATAGGAGCGATAACAAGGTGGGGTGACATGTATGGATGATGTGGCCAAGGATGATACAAGCCAAGGTGACACAGCTAAGGTGAGATGGTGGGGAATCCTTGGTAAGTCCAGTGGATGTCATGGAAGCTAAAGGTGAAGGCCTAAAGCGATGTCAAGGTGAGGAGGGGGATCTATGTGCTAGGATAGGGGTTTTCAAGAGATGAGGTCCAGAGAGCCAGTGGGAATAATTGAGGTTACAAGGACAGGTCATGTGGGTTCTATAGTGTACAATGAATATATAGGGATTGAGTGGTAGTGCAGCTATGGCTGCTCATGGAGAGGGAGACAGAGGAGGGGATGAGGGTGCCAGTTGGAGGGTTCCAGGCAATCCAAGGATTCTGATGGTTCCAAGGATGAGAAGTTGGTACTAGCAATGGCTAGGAGGATCATAGAGATTCTAGCAATGGCTAGAGAGCTTGTAGAGGTTTGGGGGAGGTTCAAGGGAATGGTAACGCATGAGTTCACACAAGTCAAGGGCAGAAAAGAAAGAAGTAGATATGGGCATGGCTCGAATTATAACATAGAGCCTATATGCTAAAGTGATGAGATGGAAATCAATGGATCAAGGGAGAAGGCCATGTATCCTGGGACACATAAGTGACATGAAGTAAAGAAGATGTGTCAGCTAAAGAATGCATAAGCAGAATGAAATGAAGAAGATGCATCAGCTAAAGAACATGTAAGTGACATGAAATGGAAAGGTAGGTGCTGTGGGCCTCAAACAGCAGTGTGTGCAAAAGAAAGGAAAACATAAGTCATGTCAAGTGAGACAGGTGAGAAACAAAGAGACAAGAAGAAGTGAAAGAAGAAAAAGAGTACCCTGAATCATAACACCAATGCTGAAATCTCCTTCTGTAACTCCCACCTCCTATCCATTCACAAAGACATGGAAGGCATGCTCCTTTCCATGATGTACCAACTTGGAATGTTGGATTTTCTTTATGACCTAGATTGTTACCTCTGCAAATTAAATCATAAACCCTCTTGACCTATTCTATCCCTTTCATCTCTTTCACTCCTCTTACTGCAGAGGAACTCCATGTTATAGAATGTATCAAGGTCAGCTGGACCAGGGCAAATAGAAACATTGCCCTTTATCCCACACACCCTCATTACAACAAAGTGTGCTATCAATGCCACCACCTCGGTCATCTTCACATAGAGTGTTCAGTTTATCAGTGCTCCTATTGTCACTGTTGGACCCCAGGTCACACTCAAGCTGCATGCCCAACCCATCATTATTCTCATCCATATTCCCCTTTTTCTCAAACCTTATCATCCTCCAGATCATCCTGTACCTCATCCTCCTCTCAGCAATCCTACTATATGGCATCTATCTCCACTTGCACCAGGCACACAGGCAGAAGTACCATCTGTTAGGATTCTAATCCACACATCTCAGACAGTGATAAGGCCGGATAGTCTAGTGGTTAAGACATCCCAGTACTGTTGGGAGTCCCAGGTTCGAGTCCTGGTCTGGCCAGATTTTCCCTCTGAGTTTTCCTGCCTTTAATACCATCAGTTCATTTGCTGCCAGAGTTCATACCTACCATCTGTTACAAGTGTGACAGACACTCCTATTTTTCTTTCTCCTATAGCATCACCTGACCTCTATACCATTGATCATCCAGCCTGGAACATTTGGAAAGACATCCTCCTAGACATTGAAATCCCTCAGTCCTGGTGGGACAAGGTATTCAACTCCTCCCTCATCCAGGAGTAGCCATTACATGGATCCTTGCAGACCTTCTTGTTTTACTTCACCCACTATTTCATCATGGCCCCTTTTCATTTCACCCTCTTTCATTTTGGGCTCTACCTGGACACTTTACTCCTAAGTCATGTTCTCTTGTATATGACTCATATCTACTCAACCATATTTCACATTTGACCTCAGTTCATTTCAGTCCCTTTTCATTTCACTTTGGTCTCATTCTATATTGGTGCTAATTGCAGGACCAATTACTTACTTACTGTTCCTGATTGGATTGGATTGTATAGTTGGACTCTCTATTTATATCTCCAGCCCTAAAGTGCCCTAATATAAATAGTTCACACTCCGCTTTGATGTATCTTTAACTTGATCTATGCAATCTACATAGAGTTCAAGCTCCTCAGTGAAACACTAAGCTTTGACTTCTGTCAATCAGAAGGTCAGCTTGGGAACTGAGATTCTTCAGAGGAAGGACTCCACTTTATCACCAGATCAGAGGATCTGCCTGTCCAAGCTATTATCCACAGCTTGTCATCATCCTAGTACTGGGGCCTTGTCCACAACCCCCCCATAGCCAACTCCCCCTTCTGTGCCTGGGAGGAGCCTGCTCTTGCTTGTACTGAGGCATTCACCTAGGGATATTACAACCATTGCACAGTCAATGCTGACCAGAGGGTCCACCTTATTGGATCAGAGAATCCCACATAATGCCTAGCCTCTCAATGGCAAGAACTACACCACATGGAGCGAAGAAATGAAGGCCCTGTTGTTGCAATCATTGATTGTGCACCCTATTTTCATACTTAGAGTGTTGTGCCACATTGTGGCGCATTGTAGTTGTTGTTATTTGTTTACTGTTCGCTCCTACTG
>QFEF01002797.1:0-12980 GCA_003316035.1 Neoboletus subvelutipes
GGTGCGGATGGATGCGGTGAAGAAACGGGTGGGCGACCTGCGTCAGTTCGGGCACGAGGCAACACCGCACTCCGTTCAAATATGGAACCTTTCTTTTGGCTTTCTTTGGTACCACTGACACGATTCAAAATGATGGACCCTTGCCAGTGCCAGGCCCCTGGGCATGTCCCGACATCACCGGCTGGCAATGGGACCTGTTATTTCACGAGGAATTCGAGTCTTTTTCGCTCGGTGCGCTAATGGCGCGAAGCCATAGCTTCAGAATGCTTCTGACGAGCACGACATCCGATTCAACATGCGCTCGGGAGCCAAAGCGAACACTCAGAATACACCCCCGGACTCGAGGCAGTTCACGGTGCCTATCAAGGCGGACCATCTTAATCAATTAAACCATCCTCTTGCGGGTGTCTAAAGCTGACCGCGCGACAGTTATCTGAAGTTTGTAACATACCAAGGCTAGGAACCGACACCCCGGCCCATGCGTCATTGTCTCGAGCCGCTCTTGGCCACAGGCTCGAGAGCTATTCCTGGGAATGTGCCCGGATGCAAAAACTTGTACTCAGTATTGACAAGTGCAGCACGCGAGAATACTTGTCCGACGCAGACATTGTACAGGTTAGCTTGGGATTACTGTGTTTCTCATCCTCGGATCCATTGTGCGAACCTCAAGGAAGGATTCCCTTCATCCAGGACATCTACGGCTGGGACACTCCGTTGCTTGTAGAGCAATTGAAGATTCTTGGAATCCAGCTTGAAACTATTCTGATACACTTCTAGCATGGCGTTCAGGGATCGTCTCCCAAGCTGAGGAGCTGCTTTCCTGTCTAATTCCAACTCTGGAAGCACGCCGTGGGCGTTTTGCCTTTGACGACCTCGTAGTCAAGCGAGGGGAGCTTGAGGAACCGCTGGTCATTCCGCCTTGCCGATCTCGTCGGCCAAGCAGGACGTACTCGCAACCTAAATCGAAGTCGCCTGAGTTTGGTGATCAGTGCATGTTGTACTGCACTGAGAACAGCGACACGGTGTTTGTGACAACATCAAAGAGTATTTCCACCAAGGCATCTAAATGGTGTACAGACGACAACTAAACGAATAGTCATAGTAGGAACGTAGGAACGCTAGATGACGGAGTGAGGACAGAACAACGATCGTAAAGAATTGACGAGACAGCAAGAGAGTAGGACGACAAGGTCGATCGACAATCGACGTCAAAGCAAAGAAGCGGACGAGGGTAAGTACTCCATCCAAACTAAATGATCTCCAACACCTTCA
Organism: Neoboletus subvelutipes; assembly: GCA_003316035.1. Classification (NCBI taxonomy): domain Eukaryota; kingdom Fungi; phylum Basidiomycota; class Agaricomycetes; order Boletales; family Boletaceae; genus Neoboletus; species Neoboletus subvelutipes. The sequence continues at coordinate 1,273 of QFEF01002797.1, forward strand.
TCCTGATATCCTTGGGGTTGGTCGCATTTAGGACTCCCGGGATTATGATCTCGTGCTCTGCAGCGACGCGCTTGTATGATTTGCCATTTGGCTGCCGCTCGAGCAAGAGTGCGTTGAATGGGAGCCCGAGGCGGACAATCAGCTTCAACGCCTGGGTATAGCTGTCCACCCGGGTCGGAGGCTCGGAGTGTAAGGGAGAAGTGGGCACGGAGGTATCATCATTGGCGTCACCAGAGCCCGCAATGGACTCGGCCTCCGGTTCGTCATCGGAGCCCGCGTCGGACTCGACCTCCAGCTCGTCGTCCGACACGAACCCATCAAGTGCATCAAGGAGATCATGGATCCAGGGATGTACAAATACGAGATTCTTTGGCTTCTTCAGCGGCATCGCGTCCATAGTCCTAAACACTACTTTTCCTAGTAATGGGACTGATGCGCGATAAAGGTTCCCCTGACTACCACCTAATTCTTGTATGCTGATCTTTGTAACAGGGAACCTGATGCACGGGAGCTGTAAACAACGGTTTGAGAAGGTTGCTCGGGGGAGCTCGATGACTCGGTGGTAGAACTGTAGGGCATCCACTGATAGCAATCGAGTACGCAGCTGTTCGACCTGCGTATCCAGTTCACTGACCTCCATGGGCGGTGGGCTATATAGATTTTGGCTGTAGACAGTGAGGGAGGCAGGAAGAGCGGAATTGTACGGCAACGATTCCCCAGTCCACGCGATGATAGTTACATCACCTGAGCGTGCGACGATGTTCTCTAAAAGTTGGCCGAGTGCTGTTTTTCCCAAGCCGTAGCGAGGCGTGATGTCGCTCGAGAATATTCCAATCAAGGAGTATGCAATATCCTCCTCCAACGTTGCATTGCGTGTCGATGCTAAGCGAAGTTTCTCCCGCACTCCCAGGTCCTCCGGACGAAAACTGGCTATGGTCTCTGGAGCAACTCCTATGGCACGAGCTAGCTCCTCCTTGATGACAGGGGATTCTTTGTGGTTTGTGTGCGTATCATTTAGATATAGTTTCCACTCGCGGTTATAAAACCGGATGACCTTTGAAGCAAGAAGATCCTGTAGGGTCCAAGCACGACTCATCCATCGGCTCTTCGTGAGGTCGCCGAGTTCTGACAAGGGTGTGACATCTGCAAGATAAACAAGGGTTGCCGCTGCTTCCTCGTACCAGCTGTATATGGAAGTAAGGGATCGGTTTAAGACCGCATCCGAGCTCTTGTCGATACAGCATGTATCCGACCAAGCCCATTGATAACCGTCGCTGCGAACAATTGCACAGAACTGGTGAAGCTTCTCGTTCGGCGGCGATGTGTCCAGATTCCATACAGAATCAACCAGGTTGACATCCTGGAACGTTGGTTCTCTTCCCTCCCATGTGTGGGAAAGCATGATCCATTCGAAATATTTCGCGACAGCTTGAAAGATGCGCGTGTGATCTATTTTTGTGACTGTGGTCTCGGAGATGATTCTCTTGAACAGTGTTTCTGACTTAAACGACCAGATACGCTCGGGTGCATCACATAGTCGGCCGGTCCTGACGTCAATCAGGACAAGCGGACAGAACTGGAAGATCTCGTGAATAGCCCTATCGATAGCGGCTTCCGTCTCAAACGGAGGAGTATAGTTTTCTTTTAGTCCTGTACAACTTATCGATGCATGATACACAGAGTAGTATCGGAGATACACACGGCGTGTTTCTTCGTCCCGGGAATTCTCAATACATGAAAGTATGCGACCGACAGCATCGATCGCCCCGTCATAATCTTCCGCGCCGTGAAGCGCAACATACTTCCTTTCGTATCCCAGATGCGATGATGGGTCCAGATTGATCACCTAGGGACAGAGATGATGAGCCAGGACATCTGTGACACAAAACACGTACCTCATTTGCATCCGCAAGGGCATCTTCCCACGATCCTTCTAAAGCTCGTACTTTGCTCCGTTTCACGAGGACACGCTGCAGACGAACAACATCAATATGGTGTTGGTTCCGAATGCATCAATAACCTTTAGGCACTCGATTTCCCAGTTGTCCTCAGTCGTTTTGCCTTGGTGGGTGGCGAGCCCCGACTGTAGGTCGGTTTTGTCGCGCTGAAGACGGGTGACCTCAATATCATGTTGGGATTGAACTCCATCAAGAGTAGCTTGTAAGCGGTTATTTTCATGCTCCTATTGAGACACGAACATGTATTGCATGATGTATGAGACAGGCAAGGTAGCAGTGGTCAACAAACACTCACTCGCTAGATGACATGCGACAGGGACGACATGGTCTGTGAGATAGCTGGGAAAGCAAGTCGGAGTTGACAATCACTCACTTCCTGGATTGGATGCGACAAGGAAGCCTGTTTGTTAGACTGCCGAGTGAAGATGTGACTGTACAATGACTTACCATTTTGACGAGATATCAATCTTAGACTCGTCTCTTGAGAGCGACGATCAGAGCGTAGTACTACGAGTTGGAGATGAGGTAGGAGCGATGGTTCATGCACATGGATGTGGTATGAGTGATCGACTCGCGATGATTGATCGGTATGATATGTCATTATGTAATATCCCTCCAAACTTATGACGCCCTGCGAAAGCCGCTACTAGTAGGACGCCATCTGGGCAGATCCAGTGAGCTGATTTCACCGCAAAGGGCTGAAGGGATCTGAAGGAAGGGATAGAAAATAATCCAGATTATTTAACGTGAAGTGATGTAAATCTATACATTACTCCAGTCTACAGGAACATGCCACTAACCTGGCGTAACTTGCTGACCTTGGAGGTATAACTATACCCACTCAATACAAGTACTTATACATTAAGCTTAAGCCTGGTCTATCGTCGATTGCTCGTCAGAGATCTCCCTTGTACAAGAATGGAGGTCCAACCTTTGGAGCCATTCACGCTTTGACTGCAACTGCTTTCTTTTCACTCCCACCTACCTCCTCACCTTCGTCACCCGTGCACCCCCGAGTCCGCGCTGCACTGGCGCCTGCATGCACGAACGAGAAACGTACGCCGATAAACAAGGCACCACTCGCCAATGCGAGCATCTGTACCAAAGAATAAACCAACTGCCAAACTCAAGTATCCTGATATCTGAGACGGACATACCCCACAAAAGAGCGCAGGCGCCCACCAGAGATAACGGCCCGTCAGGAGGGCACCACAGATCGGGGAGCCTGCAGCAGAAAAGTGAATACATACTCATTCCGCTCGCAATACCGGTTCCTCGACGTCAACTCACCCACTAGGGCACCGATACCTTGGTTGTGTCGAACAAATCAAATGTCAGAGATGAAGAAGTCCAATAAAGGAATGAAAGCGACGCACCTGCAGTTGCAAAGCCCACGCCCAATCTCACTCTGCGACACCAGAGTGGCATGTCAGTCCCTGAATTCGACAGTGGCACAACGAAAGATGAAAACGACAAACCCAAGTTCTGCAGGCTCAGACGTCAGCCCAAACATGGGTGCCATCATTGCAATATCTAGAGCGGTCGAGAAGCTAAGTATCGCTCGTGTCGGCGCACATAAGCGCAACACGCACTCATCCCCCCAAACAACCCGTACAACACCCCGAGTACTACCACACTCGCCACCGAGCCGAGCCAGATCATGCCGATGATCAAGATAGCGCATACGATGGCCGTAATAATCGTCAGGTCGACGACCCCGACAAATGGGAGTACGGTGCCAGCCCCGAACCGACCGACGAAACTGCCCGCATTGACGATGACCAGCTGCATGATCCACCGTCAGTCCGATGGGTTCGCAATGCATGCAGCAACGACGCACAGAGTAGAAAGCAAAGGAGGCACTGAGCCCGTGTCTAAGAGAGTCCACCTGAAAATAAAAGAAGGGATACATGTATGCAGTTTGGAAGAGCGTGAACCTAGGACAGGGCCATCACTGTGTGGGCGTCCTGGCGCCAATAAAAATGTCAAGGAAACGCCGTACCCGATGATCGTCAAAAGCGACGGAATCTCCGTAAAACACTTTTTCGTCGCCTTCCAGAAATTGACCGAAGTTGCCTCCTGACGCACGGCGCTATACCGAGTGCGCATGAGGATGCATGACAGGAACAATAACGCGGTGATAAACGTTGCACTGATTCGCACGCCCAACTTGAATCCGATGGGACCATTCAACAACTTGTTCAACATGATCGTATTTGCGACACCACCTAGCGCGGCGCCAGATGCGACGATGGACATCATGGTCGTTCGCCGACGCTTGAAGTGGTGTGAGATGATGGCAAAACTCGGAACGTACATCAGTCCCTCGCCAATCCCAGATGTGAGACCTTGAGCAAGCAAGACCTGGTTGATGTTTGAATGTTATTCAATGCATAGTTTATCGTAAGAGAACCGTACCTGGTAATATTGTCCCGGCTGTACCAGCGACAACATGAATATTGAGAGAGATTGGAGGACGGCACCGGCGATGAACACATGGTAGCTAACGACAACGGTAAGAATCCACGATGGCGATAGGTTGGCGCCGGCCTCACAAATATCCATTGTCGAACAGTGGGCCGCACAGTGGGCCCATTGCGGTGGCGAGAAACGTGACCAGACTTCCAATCCATCTGCATAATATTGTAATCAAAAATGTGATGAAGTGGAGCCAATTTTACTTACGAGACAGCTGACGAGCTCTCGTTTTGAAGATACTGTTGAGCATAAAAAGCTGATCATATTGCGAGCGATCAAGCGATTACAAGTGCTCTGCTCAAAGGTAATCTCACCTTGATATACACCAAAAGCATTCGTGTACCTGTTTGAGTGTAAGTAGCAAAGATAAACGTCAATCGTACGTCCCTCACCCAAATCCACAGAATTGGGCAAGAAAACTGCGAGAATTGGTGGGTACATGTCGACACGAGCGACTGATATGGTCTTACGCTCCGAATACAGTACACCAGGCCTGTACACCGCCCTCGGGTAATTCTGGGTCTGCTACTGTATGGGGAGAAGATAGCAATCCATTGTCCACAGAACTTTTCGGCAGCGGGGTCGTATCCTCGGAGGGGTCAGAATTGCGAGGAGAAGAGGGCATCTTTCTGCAACGAGAGGGACAGAACGTGAAGGAGAGTTTCGGCCTACGCTGTATATGAGTCTAGTGCGAGTCCGCATAACAGAACCTCGCAGCTAGCTGTTTGGAGGACCGCAACATGTTAGACATCAACCATGTTCGGAAGAACAACCGAACAATGTTGGCCTCGCGGTGCACACCTCATTCGTACAATTGCAAATGAGAACCGTTTGATGGCAGGTGAGCTGTCGCAATTTTAGCGAGAAAGAGGTAGGCGTGTGTGAGCTTCTTTTACATGCTGAAGAGCTTCGCACATCAAGTGACATCAACCCAACCACACGACGTACCTGGCCTAAATGTCTTCCCGCCAGTCACTTCATAATGGTGCTTGGATTCCCAACACGACCAAGGTTACAGTCTCGTACGTCTCGATGCTACGGTCCATCGGTCGTACGATCCATCGATATGAATGAACTCGGAAACGAATGTCCGACACGCTTCTGATATATGGCAAGCTGGTGGGATCCTCGTCAATTTTCCCCATTTCGAGTGGCAGAGGGGGCCGTCTAGCCACGATGGACCCACATTCCGTATTCAATGAAAGCGCTGTCTACCAGTGCAACCATATGATACATAGTCACCAAATCACCAGCTTGCCAATATACGTTTGGGGGTGTGGTTAGCCACTTCAGGCGTTGTAGAAGCGCACCAAATATTGCTAGTGGAAGACGTACTAAGTAATGGAGAAGAAGCAAAGAACCTCTGTCACAGCCACCTATTGGCTCCTGTGCTGACTCAGATCAATACACTTTGCAGAAATTTTATTGCAGACGACCATCGCCTCGTCTTTCTCTCTGTTACACAATGGGCGCGTACTACGACGAGATCGAAATCGAGGACATGAGCTGGGATGAAGCCAAGGGTGTTTATCACTATCCTTGCCCGTGCGGTGATCGTTTCGAGATCTCTCGGAAGCAACTCGCGAATTACGAAGACATCGCGACCTGCCCCAGCTGTAGCCTGATCATCCGTGTCATATATGACCCCGTACGCACCCTTTCCAGCAATGTGAATGTGGCCGAATCCGACGTTCATTGATCCATTCCCTTGTCTCTTCGACAGCTCGATTTCGAAGACGAACCTCCTGACGATGCCAGTGAGCCGCAGCCAGAGGAAAGTGAGGAGGAGGAGGAGGATGAGTCTCACTCAGACGACGGTCACTTTGAGGATGCCTTCGATCAGCTCACGCTCCACGAGGAATCCAAGCCTGCCATGATCGCCGTCTCAGCCTAAATATGGCTTCGTAGCTTCCCTCTTTCCTCCTTCTACAGCACCGATGTAATACGATCGAGTGCGTTCGCCTCGACGTCTTCTTCTCCACCAGTTCACTAACGTATGTCTTGGCATTCTACCAGGTGGTATCAAGTTATTTTCCGATTTAATTGGCATACATGTTGAACTCGCGGCCACTCTTACGACGGAAACCGAAAAGTTAAACATGTATACAAAGTGATTGTTCCGCGTTGTTCGTCGCTTCCCTCCCCCTGTGTCAATATCTCCACCCAGCGTTGTTGACGACAGGCAAAAGAATCCAGTAGCCACATCTATTATTCTCGTCCTTGGCAGCAAGCTAGACAGGCATCTCCCTACAGACGGATATCGTCCTATTCATGTTGGTACCCCCGGCGATGTTCAGAGCAACGGATTGAATCGCAGAGTCCCAACTATGGTGGCTTCGGTGATCGTGAACGTTTGTTTGCATCCTTCCCTTCGCTTGTTCATCGATGCTAGCACTACTCCATTTAGTAAGTGCGAAGCTCTCTGAGGTGATGCTCTTCGAGAGCGTTCAATCACTCACAACCTTTGTCCCCATCGATATCCCAGAGAGATACTACCATCGGATGTCAATAAGCAAAGAGTCTATAATATCAATATCCTCCTGGACATGCCTGTGGCTTAATCTGGGAATTGGGCTTGATCGTCTCGGGAGGCAAGGCGATAACAGTGGCATTGTCGCCCTAAAGTGTCAAGTAGCAACCTGTTGATGATCACGAAGTTTTTTCTGGGACCATGATCAGCAGTCGGTTCCCTTCATTCTGAATGACGTTCTTGTACTTGACGCTAGAAGTATCCGTGATCGAGGACATGTCGCCATTTTGATATCGGTGGAATGTCTGTACGTGACTGAATCCTGGTAGAGGAGGCTTGATCGTCTCGAATGCTGGTGCAGACGTATGTGGAACCACGCGATAAATTAAATTCAAAAGACCCTATCAAACACGTTTGTCGTGACCACCAATCAAAGGCACACAGGAATCAATTAAAGAAACAACTATATATGTGTCATGTGGTCGCTACACCATCTCTAGGATAGTAATCCGCCCGCTCGTCTTCCGCCAAGAGAAGTCATGCGGAAACTTGCTTCTCACGTACCGCACACACAGCTTCCCCGACAACTCATCCCAGTCTTGTGCATCGCACGCTAGACTCCCTTTTTCTGGAGCCAGCTCGTCATGATCGACTAGTACCCTGTCGATTTTGCCCTCCGAGTTACTTGGGGGAGGGATCATTGCTGTTTCGATGAGATGTTTCGAACCCACCGAGGCGGGCAGCGAACGGGGAAAACAAAGAGGCCAGAATATTCGCTGTGAGGTAAAGACTGCCGGGTGTTTGGTACTATAGGGTGTCGGGGACGAGAACTGAATATAGTGACATCAGTAAAGCGGCAGGGAAGCAAAACGCAGTCACGTACTTCATAGGTGGCCATCGTCTTTGCATTGGGTTCTATATTATCTATTTCTGGGTAGATGAACCTGACCTTGCCTTCGTACAGCGTCACGATGGCACCTTCGCGAAAAACACGAAGTACTCGGCCGAAAGAAATATCTTCGGGAATATACTTCCACACTGTTTGCAATTTCAAGGGTGAAGACTGGCATCCGGATGTCAAAATGTCGTCAGAAATATCATACGCGGCCATCAATCGCGTAGTTACGAGCAGCAACCTAGGTTGCTTCCCAGATAGCCGCAAGTCGTAGTGCAACTTGAAAGGGAACCATAAATGACAGTCAACATCTTGCAAGTAACCAAAGTTACCATCAACTTCCCGAGAGGCCCCTGGGGAGGGCAGTCGATCTCCGCGATCACATCCTTGGTTAGCTTGGTATAGTCTTCGTTAAGCTTCATAATTCGAAGCATATGTTTGCGGTCGTCTGTAATCCACCCATAGACAATATAGTCCCCGGCGGCGATATGATTCCTCGTTCGTAACGTGGTATGGACCATAAATGTAATCTTGACTGATGGTGTCTTCGTATCTAGATGGCAAATCGCAAACCTCCGCCTGGAAATAACACCCTGTCAATAGGTTTATGATAAAACAGGATAGAACATGAGCCCACTCGTTCTTGATATACGTCCGTAAAAGCATGAGATCGTCTCCTCGTGATGACTTGTAAGGACCGCCTCGCTGACCGAGGTATAACCAACACCACTCGCTCTGTAACGTCGCCGATGCGGGGGTCGTGTCTGTCGTATCTGACACCATCATCGGCGGTTTGAACAAACATATATTCGAATGCCGAGCAGGATTGAGTGTCCGACTGTGAAAGAGCAATACAAGCCAGTCGCTGCCGGGTACGAACTTCAATCCCTGGAACACACCAGGAAAGTCGAGCGGAAAGGAGTAGCTCCTGCTGGGCCTGACGGTGCTTTGGGAGAATGCAGCATCGAGGCGTGCGGTGGTGGTGACTTGGTGCCGGATCACCCCCGTTGGGGCGTAAAGCAGATGTGGGTAACTCTTTGGTAAGAAGCGGTGTTTGACGAGCGCACTGTACCAGACGGGGTGACACTGAGAGTACTCGAAGAGCGTTTTACATGTCTAACCCAGGTTGCCTGTCAGTCACTCAGCGTCAATCATTACAATGTGGTTACTCACGAGGCTCAAGCGAACGACGTCGGATGGCGACAACAGGCTCATAATGATGAGCCACAAGTCTGCCACGAGTCCGACAGGCTGGACGATCGTCCTTTGTCCGTCATCGCCGCAGTTATCGATGCCGCCTGTCATCACAGTCAAGGTGAAACAAACTTAACAGATGAGAATTTCCTATGCTACGGTAAATCCATTTTACCGGCCTTTCGCAATTCCACGGTGACAATATCTTGCGCCGAACGGACTGACCGTGGATGCATTCGCCACTATAACGCCATACTTGCTGCCCGGGGCCTGTTGGTAACATAAGCGAGCCTGCGAAAATTCCTTGCCTTTCGGACTTGAGATCGAAACGCAACATTCAAGTCTACACAACACGTTGGCATTTTTACTCGGCAGACCCGACTCGAGACAAGCGACAATTACCATGGCTAAGGTGGCCGTCGTGGTCGAGCGAGACGATACCGGTCGTGTGCTCAAAACACCCGTCGGACCGTGGGCGATAGAGCACACGGGTCCTAATACCAGTGCTTCCAAGGTGAGAAACTCGGAACAATTAAACACCATTGGTTGTGCACGAGAAAGATATATCTGCAAGGGCATAGAACGCTGAGTGGTATCACCATAGACCCTCCACAACGCATCCTCGTCGCGTCGGAACGTGAACACCGCACCCACAAGATTGGACTCCTTGTATCATGTTCTTTCCGACCTCTTCCTTCCGGCTGGCTATCCTGCGAGCGTTTCTCCAGGTAAAGTTTGTCTCTTGAATAGCGTGGAAAATCGACATCAATAAACCTTCCTGGATACCCTAGATTACCTCGAGTGCGTGTGTCATGTCTAAACCCGCGGACAGTACTTGTGTGTACTCAAACCCGAATGATTGTATTGTTTCAGGTATCAAATTTACAACGCTTTACAAGCGTTTTGTAACTCGCTTTCAGGACTTTTAGCTTCCCGGGGTGCCTTGGAAGGTATATCTTCATATCACTCTCTCCACCGGTGATACTCATTAGCACCCGCACAAGGTGTCGGCGTCGGCGATGCATCCGCCTCGGCAACCCATGCTCTTCTATTGACGGTCTTGAAAGATGCCTTCTCTCGGTTCACAAGTAAGTCGACCCCCGAGTGATATATTCCACGCAAACTCGAGGAAAGCTCAAATCCTTGGTTAGCCATCCTCGCAGCGTACTATTTCGGAACATCTCTTTATCCAGAGACCAAAACCTTTCGGTATCTCGCTGATGTGTTCAATGACGCGGCCACGGTATTGGACACCGTCGTGCCTTTCATTGGATCGGCTGATCCTTCGAGATATTGGTCCGCTCTCCCGTCCGGCGCTACACTGCAAATAATTACGCTGTGTTTGAGCGGTGGTATGAGGTCCCTTTGTACACTTGTGGCAGGTGGCTCGAAAGCGGCACTCACAAACCATTTCGTATCGCCATTGACTGGGAAGGGTGATGTCGGCGAAGTCAGTGCGAAGGATGCGAGTCGAGAGACCGTTGTTGGACTTTCAGGGATGTTGGTAAGCACCAGAGTATCTTCTGCATCTGTCTATTGATGAATTACAGCTCGGCACGCTTCTCATACCCTACGTCAACACGTGCACCTTGACATATACGATACTCTTCGTTTTGGTCGGAGCCCACCTGTTGTTCAACTACCTCGCTGTTCGTTCTGTGGTCCTTCGCACGCTCAACAGGCAACGTGCGTGCATCCTTTGGACCAGCTTTAAAGCACCGAATGGAGCACTCAACGCGAGGACGCTCAATCCTGCCAGTGTCGCTTCAAAAGAGATGCTATTCGGGGCTCCCAGTAGCCTGCGAGACGCTTCCACGGGGCGAAGAATAGGTCGATGTATTCTCGGAACGTCATTCCGGAATATCACATTCCGATGTACGGCGGAGCATATCGCATCTGCGTTAAACGTTTTTGGAGGCGAGCGATACGTGTTATTTATAGCCGGTAATCAGGGTCGTTATTTGCACCGAGTCACCATATCGATCTGCTTCAAAGACGGATACTGCTCGATGGATCAGCTTCAGGCTTGGATCCAGGGGATTGAAGTAGCACGACGGCTAGGCGATTTAGGAGACAACGCCGATCTGGTTGATGTCCTACGCTCGACATTGTTGGTGACTCATGAAGCGCTACCCGGTTTCGTTCAGTCTCTGGTCGAAGCAGGGTGGGAGACGGGGAATGATTCGATGATGTTTGGTTCCCCTAGTCATTTAATAATGGGGATAGATGGGGGTCTAAAGGGCATGCGTGGTGATGGCGAGGATAAAAAGGAACGTTGAGCTTTCCAGAAGCAGTAGATATTATCACGATATCACTCAGGGGTGAGGTTTTCGCGTTGTACCCAATGCATGAAACGTGTTCTGTATAATCTAATGATTCCGCCACTGGCCTCGGTGTAGAACCGAGCAGTTTCATGAGCCCTTCTTTAGGTTGCTCAAACAGGTGGTAAGGGTCGTCGAACCTATCTGCTATCGTTAGAGTTTGACATTCTAACCCCCCCGGAAAAGGGTGGAGTACGACCCTTGGCTGGCGTGCATAAAATGAGGATCAGAGGGAAGGCGTTCGCCAAGCATTCGCTACCATCCTCGAGTCCTTGCACCGTGCACGATGTCCCTCCTGAGCAAGCGCCATCGCTACTTTGTTGTGATCCCGCTGTTCGCTGCGTTCATATGGTTCTCTAGCCTCCTTGCAATGTTATTGACCTGGCTCATCT